>JAOSBK010060822.1:0-15983 GCA_027568895.1 Erythroxylum shatona
GATCAACATGAAACTTGTAGCCTCTGTCGAGAGCTTTTTGTGGACATAAAGTTTGCTATTTTTCGATGTCGGGATTGGGTAAAATTACAATCAATAAGACGAGACTTTGAAACCTTGATTATGAAAAATGATGAATTAATAACTTATTTTTTGTCAAGGGCAATGGCAATAGTCAGTCAAATGCGCTCTTATGGTGAACAAATTTCTGATGAAACAATTGTTGCAAAACTTCTGAGGAGCTTGACACCAAAATTTGATCATGTAGTAGCTGCTATAGAAGAAGCTAAGGATTTATCGATTCTTTCAGTCGATGAACTGATGGGGTCCCTTCAAGCTCACGAGTCACGAATCAATAGAATGGTTGAAAAGCATGACGAAAAGGCATTTCAGGTGATTGAGGAAACAATCAAACATGAAAAAAGTGATCATTCGGTATGTCCTTATTGTAAAAAAACAAACCACCCTCATTATAAATGTTGGTGGAGACCGGGCATTAAATGCAACAGATGTGATCAATTGGAACATGTAGAGAAAGTTTGTAAAAATGCCTCACAAAAAGATGCCAATGTAGCAGCTATGGTCCACCTTCAAGGAAATGATGTGTTATTCTAGCATACGATGCCTACATCCATATCGAAATATGCCCCATGAAAAATATGTTTATGCCTATGACCATGCAAATAATCATGTTTACGTTTATGCAGAAGAGATCTCTACAACCATGCCCATACCAATGCCTACATTGATCACGACATTTTGAATCAACGGGGAATGTTGAAAATGATTCAAAATATTTTAGATTTATTGAGGATAAATAAGTCTTTTCTTTATGTTTGAATGAGTCTTAATTAGTTGCTTTTTTGTTCCTAGTCTATAGGTCATTATCCAGTCCATAGGAAGATATTTTGCTGAATTTGTTGAGTCTATAAAGTGCCTATAAATAGCACTGATTCTATTGAATAAAATTATCTCTTGCAATGTTTTGTTTCGTAGTTCCTCAGTTCATCAGTTTCCCTTTTATATTTGTTCTTTCCTCCGCTCAAAACCAACAGTAGTTGGAGTTCTTATTCCTTTTAGTCATTTAATAAACTAGATCATCTCATTCCCTATTCAGAAGAGCTCGTTCATTTCTATGATTCTTGCTCAAAAACAGTGGCTCGTCCAACTCGACGGCATTCAGCCATGGCATGGCAGTAAGTTGGCCTAGTCTCTTGCCCAGCCTTCGCCTTCTTCAGTGGCCAAGTTGAAGCGTTCAACGGTTCTTCGGATTACCACCTTTCTTTTTCAAGTTTGAGCTTTTACATGGCACCGTCTGCTTTTAAATGGGACCCCATAAAAAATCTACATCACGTATTCCATCTATCTGGTCAGATATTTCATATATCTTATCAACTTGTTTGAAATGTTTTCTAAATATCAAGTTTCATTTTAAACATATAATTATTAGACTTTATTTTGAATATTTCAAAATGTTAAAATCTAGTACAAACATTGGGCCTTAGCTTGGTCGTTTCACCTTAATTATCTTTAGAATGGTTTTTATATGTGTGGTATATGTCACATGGAACGGGAGAAATCATAGAATATTAAGACACACAAAACAATTCGGCTAGTGTATAGCTTATAATTGGAGTTTGCAGCAGAAGAAGAATGACAAACACAACTATGATGGCGTTCAAAGCTTTTGGATAGTGATGATACACCAAGGATACACTCAAAGTACAAATCGATTTTACAAAAATGATAAAAATTAGTAATTACTGTTCTACTATTACCTAGTTTAAGGATTGATTTTAGGTTTTAATAAAATAAAATTAAAAAAGAAAACAATAATGAATGAAAAGACAGTAAAATTCACTTACAAAATTATCATTATCAGAAATTAGTACCTAGGTTTGAATCTCCTTAAACCCTTAACAAATTTATCTTTTATCATATAATTGTCTTGTTAATCTATTAGATCGTTGATACTCCTATGATATGTTTATAATTGACCTTAAGTCTACTAACAACTAATCTTAATTAAGGTCTCTAACCGAATTACTCTAGTTAAATCTTATAGGATTGCATTTCTAATTTATGAGTCTCTTTATTAGGTTTGACCCTAATCTGGAAGATTTATGTTATCCTATCTTTGAGTTTGTAATTAGCTCCTTCTAATTATGGTAGATCTATTCACACTAGGATATCTCAATCTCTATGTATGAAATCAAATTATGATATAATATTCTTGGGTTACTAGAACATAAATAAAACACATAATCAGATCAGAATATATCAAATAACTAATTACATTAACAAAAGAATCAAATCATATAAAATTATTAGCATAAAGTTCATCTAACCTAAATACTACCTAAACATTTAGTTATATATAATCGAATACAAAATCAAACATAAATTGAAAAAAAAAGTAGAAACCAAATCGCTCTGATTGTCTGCTATCGAGTATTCTTATAATATGGAGGTGTGATCTTGTATTCCAAAGGATCTTGCAATGGTTTCTTCGTATTTTCCACTTATCTAGACTAAAATTGCCCTTTGAGAACGATTCCATGTCTGGAAATTGCCTCCCAAAGTCTCCTCCTTTCATTAGCGTCTATAAACGTCTTTTTATATTAAAAACAATGTATCAGACTGTGTATGTCCAAAAATATTTAAAATCACGATTCTACACAACTTGGACAAGTGCACGACCATGCTTCACTTTTGTGCTTCATTTCTTTGTTCTAAGTTGTCTTTCCATCCGAATTCTTCACCTTTAAGTCTATGAAAGCATTTATAACCTATAAACACATTTAAAGCACATTAAGTACCAAATATATAATAAAAGTATAAAATACCAAGCAAAAACACATCAAATATGAGGTAAAATTATGATTAATTATGCATATATCAATTATCCTCACACTTAAGTTTTTGCTTATCCTTAAACAAATCATAATCATAATCAAAATTATAAATTATAAATTTCACAACATCAATCTATCATCAATTTCAATATGTCCATTCACACTATACATCATCATGTTATATTGAGTCAAATTAACATACAATTAGAGTCAAGTTGTCTTAAAATCAACTTACTAAATAAAGTTAATAGTAATCGTTTCAACAATCGCATTGAAATCAAAACCATAAATCTTTACACTCTTGCCAAGATTTTACTTAATGCACTTAAGTATTTAGGGTAAAAAGTATCAAAACTCTCAATCAATGCATAGTAGAACTCTTACCATAGACTTGCAATAAAATCACATCTTTACTATGTACAATCTAGAAACAAAAATCAAAGTTCTTTGTGTAGGATGTAATAGGGCTTAGGTAATGTACGAATGAGATAATAAAAATGGTTCAATTGAAGGAAATTTACTATACCATATAATTTAAGACTTGTTTACAAGTATACATAGGTCCTTTCATTGCAAAACTAATGGTCCTATATACTCATTATTATTTTTCTTTCTTTTTTCCTTTTATTTTCTTTTATGCTTTTCTTTTTTCATATTAAATATTCAGTCCTACAATTCAAGAAATATTGGACCTTTCACAAATTTCGAACCTCAACAAGTAAACACTATAAATAACCTTTAAGGTTCAAAACAATAAAAAGATCTTTAAAGAACAAATAAGATAAAGGTTTATATTTTGGGTTTAATCAATGAAAAAAAGGACAAGACTCAACCTAATTATTCCTAAAGGTAAATTTTGAGTATGATAATTTCAAAGAAATAGGCTAAGCAAGTTGGTAAATCTAAATGCCTTCATTATATTAATGCTTCTAATTCAACAAATATGGTCTCAACATGCATAATAAAAGCAAGTTTTGGAATTATCCTACTATGCACGATATCAGATACATGAAAGAATAAAAAGAGCTAAAAATGGATATATATGTGTGTAAATAATATGCAATTTCATCTAACTTGAGTATCTCAATGATTACGAAAAATATGACTTCAGAAAACTAATTTTATTCTAACCATCATCCTTTTGTACACCAATTCAAGTCAATATTCAACAATAAAGTACAATATTTATGGATGAATCTCAACCCATTCAAGATATCAATTAAAAAATTTATAAACAGGATTATAAAAAGCTTAAAGAAATCATGTTAAGATTCATTAAACCCATCCCCATACTTAAAGTTGTACGTTGTCCCCAATGTACACAATATAAACATTTATGAAAAAGTGAGAGGGTTAAGTAGGTACTTTCCTAATTATGTTGATTTCTTTTATTTTGATTCATCCAATATGAAACTAACGTCCTTACAAAATATAAAAGAAAAGGATAAAAAGAAACAAAAGAAATAATATAACAGAAAAATCATATACTAAGATGAAAGTAAACAAAAGATAATATCAAAATTGAAATAAAATAAAAAATAACTCATGAATTGTCTCACATATAGCACTTCTTTAATATTGGTAGCTCGAAGTGACCTACATGTTTAGTGTCATCCTGAATCAATAATTAGCAGCTTGCTTCACCCTTTTCTCCACAAAATGGTTTCATAGCTTGTAAACAAGTCACATGTAGTAAGATATTAATAAATCCAACTATAATGTCCTTTTTAATGACAAACTGTTAAAAATGTAAACCACATATAGTAAGATAATAATAAGGACATAATTTATCAAATTAATAAATCTAACCAAATGTCCTTTTTAATGACAAACTGTTAAAAATGTAGGGAATAACAAAACTCCTTGTATCATTGGCTAGCTCAAACAATTTGTCTTTGAGGAAGCAGGAACCCTCCTTACTTAAGGTCATTACCAATACCTTGTCAGTAGTTTCCTTACTCGATTCCTCCACTAATTCTTCCATAATCACCTTTTCTTCTTCTTCTTCCTCTTGGACAAAGCCTTCCAGCTCATCTTCTGCCACTCCTCTACTTCTCTTCTTGGATGGAGGTTTCTGTGTCTTCTTCCTCAGGATGCTCTTCTTCATTTAATAAGGGTGATTGTCTCTCAGTCGATAATTTTAGTTTTAGTAGAACTGGGCAAAACTTTGTTGCATCTCGTTAGATAATATATCCACCAGCTGATTGATTTGATTTACCATATTTTGTATACGAGCCTTCGGTTCCTGATGCCTCATGTTTGAATCTTGAATAAACTAGGTCATCATATTTTTCATAACTGCAGTTACCTCCTTTCTTTCTTGACATGTATCTTCATTCATGAAAATGTCTGTTGTCTCTTCTTCACTCTGAGATAGTTGGAAGCTTAAATTATACTCATCATATGTAGGTGAAGAAAGTCTCTCATCGAATTTATGTTAACTAGCTACTCTCTTGATAAGGCATTCTATTAGTTTATCTGTAACACTTCCTTTTTCTTTTAGAAGCTCTTTTTAAATTGTCCCTCCATTCATGAAGCTAACTCTTGACTTTTATCCACTCTCAAATTTATGTCGGTCAACTTTCATTTTAGGAAGGATTTTCATTAATTTATCTTCTCGAGTTAGTTTGTTAATTGGAGGTACTCGATGTTGTAAGTATTCAGTTGGAGCATGATTATTCCATCCATAGGCATAAGAATTGCTCCACTATGAATTGTAGTTGTTCCCGTATACTGCGCCATGAGATTGATAGCACATTCGTTTGCTACCTTATATGTGTTGTTGCTTGACATTTATGATTATAATGATAACTCCCACCAATGTTGTGACACGACCTAAACATCGGTTGCGCTTATGAAAATACGCGAGAACACCCCGGTCTCCAATATGGTAATGATATAGATCTAGAAGACATATTTTGACTCCCACAGAAGTCTTATCTACTTCATTGTTTCATTGTAAGCCGTGACTATGACAATGAATCGTAATTCTTATAATAAACCACAAACTCAAGATCAAGCAGAGAAATTCAAAAATAATTATATTAATAAGCCAAAAATACAATAAGATACAATATCATAAAAGAAAATAAACACAAAAAGAAAAATTAAACTAAAATACAATAAAGCAATGATGCCAGAAACTTGATTGACCTATTGGCTTGGTCAATTATGTAATAACCGTAAGTGCATTATCTATAGCTAGTATCAGTAAGTACAAATCAATCCCACGAAGATGATGAATACTAGTAATTACCCTTCCACTATTTTCTAACATAAGGATTGATTTTAGATTTTTAATAAAAAGAAATAAAACTAAAACAATTAAAGAAATAGGAAATGATAATCAATGCAAAGACAGTGGAATTCACTTAAAAGACTATCATGATCAAAAATTAGTATCTAAGTTCGAATCCCCTTAAACCTTTAACTGATTGATCTTTTATCATGCAATTATTTTGTTGATGTATTAGACCATGGATACTTCTATGGTATGCTGATAGTTGACTTTAAGTCTATTAATAACTAATCCTGAGGTTTTTAATCAAATTACTCAAGTTAAATCTTATAAGATTGTGTTACCGATTTATGAGTCACACTATTAAGTTTGACTCTAATATGGAATATTTATGTCATTATATCTCTAGGGTTGCAATTAACTCCTTATAATTATAGTAGATCTATTCACACTAGGATTTCTCAATCTCTATATATGACATTATATTATGGTATAATATTCTTGGGTTATTAAAACATAAATAAAATGCGTAATCAGATCATAATATATTAAACAATCAATTCCATTAATAAAAGAATCAAATCATATTAAAGTATTAATATAAGGTCTATCTAACCTAAATACTAACTAGACATTTAGTTACACCTAATCAAACTTGAAATCAAACATACATTGTAAGAAAAAAAATAGAAAACAATGGTTTCATAATTTTAAATCTCCTTGATTGTCTGCTATCAAGTATTCTTGTGATATAGAGATATGATCTTGTATTTCGATGGATATTGCGATAGTTTCTTCTTGTTTTCCACTTCTTTGGACCAAAATTGTCCCTTAAGAACTACACCACATCTAGAAATCACCTCCTAAAGTCTCATCCCTTCATTAGTAGCTGAAAACATCTTTTTATATTAAAAACTAATGTTTCTGCAACTTATATGGTCTAATACACGACCGTGTATCAAACTGTGTATGTTTAAAAACACTTGAAATCGAGATTTTGCATGACTTAGACAGGTGCACAGCCTGGATGCACGACCATGCATCACTTATATGCTTCAATTCTTCGTTCTATGTCATATTTTCATCTGAATTTTTCTCCTTTAAGTCTGTGAAAGTAATTATAACCTATAAACACACTTAAAGTACATTAAGTACCAAATATACAAAAAAAAAGTATAAAACATCAAACAAAAACACATCAAATATAAGGTAAAATTATGATCAATTATGCATCTATCACATATATTTTTTAGTAATCAAACAAGTTATTACGTTAACTTGTAAGCCTTTGAGCAAATAATTCATATTCAAAATTGTTAGGTTGCAACGAGTATGATTAACTTGTGAATTTGAAATCACAAATTCCCTTATGTTGAGTTATATAATTATTAGAATTTTAGTGCTAAAATTACACCGTAAACACAATTACTAAACACCTTAATGAGAAAAACAATTCATTCATACAGTCGCTAGACATCTTTGATGAGAAAAAACAACTCGTAACACTTTTGATACAAAAACAGTCCTTTGATACGATCTTTGGAACCTTCTAACTCCTTTTAATTTTCAAAAGAAAATTGCACTTTATCCTATTCCTGAGTAACAAATTATTTTGATTAGGATGAAAGTAGGTCAGGTCAAGCCCATCCAGGCGCGAGTCCTGTCTGACCCTTGCTGCTAGGCCCTTGTTTGAGATAGCGAGCTCTTTTCCAAGCTCGAAGGGTTAAGATAGCCTGCTAATCGACCCTGCCTAAGTTCTTTTTAAATTAAAAATGTCCAAAATAATATCATTTTGCTTATATAAGTTTGACTCTTTGACTAATTGAATTTAAGTAGATCAAAACCTAAATCTGAGCCTGACTTAAAGCCTAATCAACTGAACTTAGCCCGTTAATTTTGGACCAGGTCAGGCTCGTTCCAGTTGCCATCTTTTTCTGATGAGGCTATGTATCCTCCTTTCAGATCAACGAAGGACAACATATCTATACTTTTTCCTTGGTCACCAAATCCAATATTAAGAGGTTTGGAGATAGCACCAAGCGACGATGGCATCAGATCATTTGTGCCACTAACCCTGGCCCTATTATGTGCCACAACAAATACGTTGACGTTTTAGTTTTAATTAAACCAATGTTTGGGTCTCAGCTTATTTTTAGCCAAGCTGATTTGATTTTGCTTCTCGCCTTAATTCTTTCCTTCCCCTTAATCACATTCATTTCTTCCACTCTATCGCACACTTGCCTTCCAAAAACTTAGGTTAATTCATGGAATGTGTACTAAATGCTTGAGGTATGCTTTTTGCCATCCACTTACCTCATGGCATCGGCACTCATAGTAAAGACTATAAGTGCTAAGATTCAACTAGTTTTTGAGTTTTGCAAATAGTCTTTAGCTTGATTCTCATTCTCGTTCTCAGGGATTTCCAGGCTTTCATTTTCATCTTTAGCTTTTAGGTAATTTTGTTTACTACTTTTCTTTTTCCTTTTCTCTTTCTTTGATTTAGGTTTTGTTTTCATGTTTAATTCATATTCTGGACCCCTTTTAACCATTTTTTTACGATGATTTGTTTTGATGACGTTGATATCTTTCTTTATACCCAATCAAAAAAGCTCGATTTTCCATGTTAGAATCTTGGCTTTAGTAAACGTATAAGCGGATGTTTATTCGGTATCTAAGCAAACTATATAAATGATCTAAATCATGAATGAATCTTTTCTTTATGCCCAAAAAGATTGCTTTTGCAATCTACTTATGTATGAATCTACCTTTTTAGCTTTAGTTTGATGGGTTTAATGATTCCCAATTTTGCCTTTGTAAACCCATCATCTGTGGTTGCACGGTACAATAACTTCTCTGTGGGCCAATTTTTAATGCATCCACTTTTTTATTTTTCCTTTATATGCTTAAGTTATTATATACTTTAAGATGTTAAATTTCCTTTTTAATGACTCCAAAATAATCCACCTACTTGTGTTGATTTA
Organism: Erythroxylum shatona; assembly: GCA_027568895.1. Classification (NCBI taxonomy): domain Eukaryota; kingdom Viridiplantae; phylum Streptophyta; class Magnoliopsida; order Malpighiales; family Erythroxylaceae; genus Erythroxylum; species Erythroxylum shatona. Next base: position 9,072 of record JAOSBK010060822.1, read on the forward strand.
ATATGACTTTTTTGGCTGGTGATGTGCTTATTTTCGTGTCTTCAATATGCTTTTGTTTGCTTGTTTTCTTTGAGTTGGTAGATAAGTTGTGTTAGTTTATGACGTCTATTTGTTCCAATTGCATAGAAATTTAGCTTATGGTTGATGATTCTTGTAAGATTACAGTTTATATTTTCCTTGTAACCAAAATTTGGTTGAGCTCTGCAATAAATAGGTAACTTAAGCTTAGATTTTCAATATGTTGATGCATTTGGTTATCTTCAGACCTATGATTCTTTATCATAAAAATCGAGAATGTGGATTAGTTTGGGTTTCTTATTCAGGCTTGGTTACACTAGTCATTAGGAATCTGCTGACTCAACCATAGATGATGATAGATCGCCATCTCTGTATGGATTTTTCTCGGACATTAGTTATGTTTAAATGTTTTGAGAAGTGTCAACATTTCATTCCATGGTTTATATGATTCCTATCCTTGTATTCTTTGGCTGCTCTAGGCATGAGAAAGAAAAGTATTTGTATTTGTAATACTTTTCCCTTTTACATCATCAATAAATTTACATTGGTGGGAATAAGCATTAGCTTCCCCATCACATCTTATTTTGTAGATCTTATGCAGGAATTATGGAAATGGCTAGGTAGAGCTTGAATCACTATTTTTTTTCGTTAATTGTTAACAGCTTTGATGATTTTCTTGCTTGATGTTTATTTATTTTCCAGTAATCATGTTTATAAGACATTTTTTAAGTTTTACACATCTGATATCTACTTGCGCGTATCTAAATCTTTTTCTTTTGGTTTTTATGTTATGGTGTTTATCTATGTCACTTTTTTTTCTTATTCACATAAGATTAGGATTTCCAAGGAGCTCAGAACTGAAGATAGTCCTTTCAGCAACTTACGGCATATATTGTCAACGTATGTACAAATTGCGGTTTCAGATATGAGAACATATATGTGACAAGAATTTATATTTCATTATAAAAGTGTTCTTATTTTAATATCATCAAATCCTAATAGACTACATGTTATGCTGACCAGTGTTTAGGAGACCTATGCTTGATGGACTGCTCACCAAGCAGTTGTGACAAGAAAACTCTTAAGAGGTGGTTCTTTATTGATAAAAGAGTTGGTTGAGGAGATATATTAGATTTGAAAACCAAAACCAACATTTACTCTATATTTATGAAGGTTCTCCGCTATTAACTTCTCTTTGTTCAGACATCACTGAAGTGTTGAAATAAATCTGGAGCCAATGGACCTTAAATCAAATCACACTGCTCTTGTTCTCAGTGATCAGTCAACACTAGGTGTCATAATAGTTTGTTACCCTACTATCCCAGAGGAGTAGCTTTCTCTAGGTGGTAACTCCACTAATTATTGACTGTAAATAACAATTGAATTTGAATTAAGGAATTGCCTTTTTCAGCTAAAAAATTTTCTCACTTCTTTTCTTGAATCTATGTTTAGAGTTAGACAACAGTTGCACATTGTGTGCATGATGTTATGAAACGGTACAAACGCCTGCGGTTGACTCATGGGAGGAAGGTAATTTTCATAGATATCATAGTGTTTTGTTGACAAAGTTCAGGTTTTAGAGGTCCGGCCTGTGATCAACTGGGACAAAGGGAAAGCTGTACTATTTTTACTAGAATCACTAGGTTAGTAGACTTTACCTTAAATTTTGCTAATAATATTGGTTGAGGAAAAATCATATCGTGCCATTAACATTTAAAAACTGTTTCAGGACTAAGCAATTGTAACGACGTGCTTCCAATTTATGTTGGAGATGACATGACAGATGAAGATGCTTTCAAGACCAGAGCATATTTTTGTTTGTTAGAATAAGTTGTGTGCATTATGGTGTTGCATGTTTATCTAAATGATTAACTGTGTGTTTGCTCAATAGGTTCTGAGAGAGAGGAAATGTGGTTATGGCTTCTTAGTAACATCTATGCCTAAGGAAAGTAATTTATATTACTCCCTCAGGGACTCGTCAGAGGTACATACGATCTCTTTTAGATGAAGCTTATGTTCAATGAAGTACTTGGTGTTGGTTTTTCAACTTGAAAAGTTTTAGTTAGTATTTATTTATGTTACTAAAAAGGGAATTATAAGTCCTAATAGCACTCAATGCCATATCTGAAAATACACCATTTGAAGGTGGAAAGGATGGGCCTATTACTCAGTATGAATAACTATAGTTACTGGGATATTGATGTATTGTTTTAAAGGATGGGCCAGCCTATTACTGCGATATGAGTAACTATAGTTACTGGGATATTGATGTTTTACTTTTTCAAGGCAAGGTCTAGGTGGGTCATGGCATGCTATGACAAAGGCCTTGGAATAACCTCTAAATCAAATATGGAAGGCAGCACAAAAGGTAATGAACGCTCTAAATCAAATATGGATGGCAATGAATGAAATTACACACAGCAGGTAAGAATATAGAAGATTTTCAGCACAAACTAAAGTTTATAAGAACCCCAATAGTTTTCAACCATTTTAAACAAAAATAAGTTGTACGTCACAAGAAAAGAAAAATGAACTCATAATATCCATCTAATAGAGTAGAAGTCCTATCAGCAATTGTTTGTCATGTTTGCATCTCTAAGCTTAAAATTCTCGACATGTAGGGAAAGTATGAATCTTTTTATCCTGCATGACTGAAGAAGAAGCATGGACTAATGGAGAAGAAGAAAAGTAGACTATCTACCAAATTACCTAAATGGCATATCAAGGCAGGAGCAGAGGTTAAGAAAAGTTTTAGGACGTGTTAGCTACTTTTTATATAATTATTACAAGATATGGTGAAAGTTCATTCATTAAGTTACGACACCAAATCACCTATTGGCAAAAGTCTTTTCCTATTTCATAGAAATCCTCTTAAAATTTAGTTCTAGAATTTAGATGTTTAATATTTCAAACTTTTCAATGTGGCCTCTTTATATTGTTGAGTCATATTCTTCGATAGAGCTCCAACAGAACTACGTTATATTAAAGAATGATCAATTTCATTCTCACCCTTTTCAACTTCCAATTTCTAAACTTAGTTGCTTAGCGATGTGTTCTTGTCTACTTTTTAAAGGTGTTTTTATATTGTTTTTGTTCTCATTGTGCAGGTAGGTTCAACATTAAGAGATATTCAGAGAAAGAAATTGTTGAGATTAATTCAATAATTGCTGTGATTTTTGTTATATCAACTTCCATTTTTTTGATGCTACTGTACTATTTCATGCCAAGTTGGTTTTTCTGGACTTTGACTGTGCTATTCTACATTGGTGGTATTGAGGTATTGAACTATATGCTTTCTCATACTTATTAATATATGCTTCTGGGAAACTCATATACACACGTGATAGCTGTCTTTGAAGAGTGGGCAAAATTGGACAATAAACTTATGCTAGGTGTAGCATTACATAATTCTTCAATGAAATCAAGTTTTCTAAAGTCGATTGAATTTCTTGGACTTCAATTAATCAATATCTATCCATGTCATCTCTTGCAAGACTCCATCTACCAGTCAACACATTAATTTTAGAATGGATGTTTTCATGTGTTAATGAGATTAACAATTAGTTACTGTGATGTACTTATATAACCACTTTCGTTAATTACAGGAGCTTTGATTTTTCGTCTGGCAAAAGATATGTCAAAACACATTGTAATGCATTTCAAAGCTGCTTTTCACAATCATTTTAATTGTTGGAAATCATTGTTGTACTTATCTATCCTAAGTAGATTTTCCTGATGCATAGTTGCCTTTTCCATTCATGGTATATCATGAACTTTTTTCTTTGTTCCTGATATGTGGAAATTTGTGAAAGATATTGATTTGAATGCCCTTTCTTAGCATAAAATTTGCCATACTAAGACAACTCTAAATCAAAGTCGAGCTTTTGAGTAAAGAGAAAATGTAAAAGATAGAAAACTAATAAATATATTGGCAAAGTTCAAGTCTCCACTCATGTCTGCAATGTGATTATCCCTCAGCTTTCAGCGCTCATTGAATTTTTTTTCTTCTTTTTCTCAGGGGATGCATAGTTGAATTGTAACTTTAATTACAAAATACACTTGGATTTTCTGGGTTTTTGGATTATGATATTATCAATTTTCGTCTTTTTTCATTGCGTGACTTTATTTCTCTTCAATATTTGGCAGGAAATGGAAAAATTGCTAGGAGAAGAAAATTGACATGCCTCTTTTTAGAGAAAGTTCAGTTCTCTCCATCATTGTAACTTGTCTTGTCTGGCTACAATTGCAACAATAATTCCCACAGAGCTGGAAGCAACGATGTTGAGTGGTAATGAGAGACTTAAAACTAGTATTATAGTTGCTTCTCTTTGCTCTCTTTGGTGCATATTGAAGGAAAGATGGAGTTAAGGCCAATACTTGTACTTTATTTGTTTAGCTCATGAATCCAAAAATCCTTTATGGCAATTATAGTTATAGACTATGATTTATTCTCAATGTCGACTAATGTTGATTTGTTTTTAGGAATATTACTTTCAAGATTGTAACCTACAATTTGATTTCTTTTTGTCCCCATCATGAGTTTCTCTCAACTTTATTTACATTACGGCTTTATTTACATTTTTACTATTGCTAATATTTTCCCCCACAATGTCATCCCCGAAAAAAATAGAAGTTCAATGTTCGTTTTTTTTCCATACCATTATAAGAAGTTTCATGACAATATCACCAATTAAAAATTTTGCATTTTGGCATAAAAATATTTGTTAACATAAGGATTCATCATATTATAAATAATATATAATCAACAAAATATATAAAATTACATAATAATAAGAGTATAAGAAAGAAATTGCCAATTGTCAGTAGAAAATAAAATATGCACCTTGTCGATAAAGATGTACAAATTAACTTAAACACTCTACTTTCTTTTCACTTTGTATTTACAAAATATGCCTCCTGCATATGGAGCTAGACAATCACATGTCTCAACGAAACCGCCTATATCTGCATTGTCGCAGTTAACATTACTATTTTGTCGTGAGTTATTTATCATCACATCGCTCACACTATGTGCTATTGTGCCTATAAGAATAAAAAAATAGTATCATTAGTGAATTGTGAAAAAGTTACTAAACATAATGTCATTAGTAATAGTATTCTGGTACAAGATAAATATCAATTGGGAGTAGGTCATGTCTATAAATAATGGAACACCTTCAATAGAATTTGTTTGAATTGAATTCGCAAAGACAACTTATCATCAAAAAAGTTAAAGATTATATAATCAAAACACTAGACTAATTGTTAAAACATTGAATCTTTTTTATTAAAAAGTACACATGTAAGGGATATGGAATTAAAGAAAAAAATTTACAAATAGAACCTCAAGATTAAATGGTAATGTTGGTGGTGTAATAGAATTTGTTTGACTTGAATTGGCAGGCAACCTATTATCAAAAAACTGAAAGAGTGTATAATAGAAATACTAGACTAATTATTAAAACGTTGAATCTTTTTTATTAAAAAGTAGACTGTAAGGGACATCAAATTAAAAAAAATTACAAATAGAACCTCAAGATTAAATGGTAATGTTGGTGCTACAATTGTATTTGTTTGACTTGAATTGGCAGAGACAACCTACCATCAAAAAAGTTGAATAGCATATAATTAAATAGTAGAATAATTGTTAAAACATTCAATCTTTCTTATTAAAAAGTAAAAATATAAGGGACATGGAATTCAAGAAAAAAAAGTTACAAATACAACCTCAAGATTAAATGATATTGTTGGTGTTGCAATTGTAAAATTTACCTGAGTCTAAACTTTTTTGGCTGATTTCCTTTTTTGCAAAGCCTTCTCCATCCCACCCCTCAATCTCTTACCTAAAACAACTTTCTTCTTGATTTTGAATCCTTTAATTCCAATATTGTTCTTTTCACGAATTTCAATCTCATTTTGGTTCAAATGATTTGTTATAACACTCGAATATTGAACCACTTCTTCAGCTTGTAATCTAACATTGGAGCTTGCAATTGACTGTTGGACAATTGATCAATTACCTTGTAATCTAGCATTGGCGATTTCCAACATCTTCAAAATACAATCTTTAACAATTTTGTAAGTCTTTTCACTCTCAGATGCTTTTGTAACCAATTGAACATATAGCCCACATAATTCTTTATACCACATACTTTGACATATCTTGGGATCCAAATTGCTTATGCTAGCTCCAGAATTTTCAGTTCCCACGAATCCAAGTTTTGTTTTACGTGTCCACCTTTTCAATATGTATTGACTTGGGATCTCCATAATATTTTTCACAGTAAAAATTTTCAAAACATGAGAACATAAAATTCCAGCAAACTCAAATTTTCTACAGCTACAATCAACTTTTCCATTTAATGAATCATAAGTAATTGTATGGCAACAACTCTTCTTACGATGGGTAATTTGATATTTTGTGATTGATCCAACATCCCCAAAGCTTTCAATACAACAATTAATGAGACTTACACCACTCATTTTCAAACCACTTGAATACCTCAAAAGGATAAACAGTTGCTGCATGTTTCAAAATTTCAATTGGATACAATAATGAAGGAATACTTTTACTTGATTTAAAATTAGCCTTTAACTCCTCATATCTATGATCTTCAAGGAGTCTCTCAAAGTGATGAAAAAATTCCAAAAATTTGTGTTGATAACTGACATAGCTCTTGACAATGCTATTTATGCTCTCACTTCTTTGTGTTGTCGTTATGTTGGCACAAAAAATTTGTCTTCCATATACTAAAACCCATTTTCCCTTAATCCCAAACATGCGCCTCAACCAATCTGTTGGGCCCCGAAATTTTTTTTTATTTAATTATTTATTGATTTATTTATTTATTCGTCTACTTTAATTACTTTTCATTTTGCTTTAAATCGTTTTAA
>JAOSBK010060857.1:0-15978 GCA_027568895.1 Erythroxylum shatona
AGCTATGTTCCAATTTTGAAAATCTTATGAAAAGTGAATTTGAAATGAGTATGATGGGTGAATTGAAATTCTTTCTTGTTTTACAAATTAAGCAAACCGAAGAAAAGATTTTTATTCATCAACAGAAATATATCAAAGAATTGTTAGTCAAATATAAAATGGAAAAGGTTAAACCTATATCAACTCCTATGCATCCTTCAATTCTTTTATCTAAGGATGAAGCAGGTAAGAAGGTTGATCAAAACTTTTTCAGAGGAATTATTGGTTCTTTACTTTATCTAACTGTAAGCAGACATGATACATTGTTTAATGTTTGTTTGTGTGTAATATTTCAAGCAGATCCTAAAGAATCTCATTATATTGTTGTTAAAAGAATATTGAGATACTTAGCAGGTTCTACTAATCTTTGTTTAATGTATGAGAAAGGTAAAGATTTTTGGTTAATTGGCTACTGTGATGCTGATTATGTTAGAGATAGAATTGATAGATAGAGTACAAGTGGAGGTTGTCACTTTCTTGGTCATAATCTATTTCTTGGTCAAGTAAGAGGTAAAGTTCAATTGCTCTATCTACTGCAGAAGCTGAATACATGTCAGCTATAAGTTGTTGTTCACAGATGTTATGGATTAAGTATCAGTTAGAAGACTACTCCATATAAGAAGATCAAATTCCAATCCTCTGTGACAACATAAGTGCTATCAATCTATCAAAGAATCCAATGCAAGACTCGAGGGCAAAGCATATTGAAGCTAGACATCATTTTATACGAGACTATGTACAGAGAGGAATCATCAGTCTACAATTTGTTAAGACAAATCAACAATGGGCGGATATCTTCACTAAACACTTAAGTGAAGATAGATTCGAGGAAATCAGATGAAACTTAAATATGGTAATATTAAATGACCATTTGTCTAACACGTCATGACCTAGACGATTCATACAAGAAGAAGAAGACGATTTTCAAGTAAATAGTAACTGTAAGTTACAAACGGTAACTTTTCAGGAGTATGTATAAGAAGAAAATCTTCTCAAGATTCTAAAATACCTTATACCAATTTTCTTGAAAAACTTTGAAACCAACTTGTTTAGTGCTCTCAACAAAGATGATTCAACACTCTATTGCATATTATTAACTTTAGATACTAATCTCGCTACGTTAAGTGAAATACATTTGTGAGTTTAATGTTTATTTATTACAGATCAAAAATGGAGAAATCTCTTATTTATGGGAGACATGTTGATTTCACTTCCTTGAAGAAAAATCATATGGACATTGAACTAGAAATTGAAGCAATTGGCTGGAAAAATTTCTTCAACATTCATGAAATGGTCTATTTGAATGAGATATATGAGTTCTGGAAGAATGCAAAGGTGGTGGACAACACCTTAATATCAATGGTAGATGGGTTGTCAGTTATAGTCACACAAGATTCTATCGAGAAGGCTATTATATGTCCAAGTATTGGAGCAAAGCTATTTAATGATACAAAATGGATCGCTCAAGGTCGTGTAGATAAAGCTCATATCATTCGACAACTATATGGAAGTAGTGATCCAGTAGTCAAGAAGGCTTCAACCCTTGTTTTGAAGGCTAGGGTTCTACATTCACTACTTGTCCACTATATTCTACCAAGAGTAGGCTCAAAGGACATGGTGACAATGAATGATGAACATTGTTTGTTTCATCTACTTACTCAATAATCCATTAATGTTTCATTCTTGATTTTAAAGAACAGATAAAGTCGAAGGGAGATTATTATAGTTCTTTACCTTACGGTATGTTATTGACAAGATTCTTTAGAGAATCTGGAATCCTATTTGATAGAGGTAACAAGGTAAAGATAGATGTGAAGAGTGTTATTAATGTCGTTACTATTCTCATAAAGAAGAAAAGACTGAACAATGGTTTGATGTGCCAATACAAGCTAAAATGATTCTACAGAGGGAGGAAAGTAGGGTTCAACAATCAACTCAACAAGTGTTTTTAAAGAGGAAGGCTGAGATGCTCCAATCAGAAAAGCCCAAATAGTCAATAAGGTCACCAACATTATAGACCTTACGACAATAAGAACAGAAGAAGTAGAAAGTTCTGATTCTTGGTGGATTCTAAGAAGCAAGAGCAACGATAGCAGCCTACCAAATCAATTGTCTCCATCCTATAAAGTCAATTAGCAAAATCATCTGGAGAGATAGAGATAAAAAGGAAGCTAATATTTGAAAGGAACAAGCCTCAACAACAACTTTCTTCCAAACCAGCAAAAGAACAAAAGAAGATAAAGCTTAGTCAAAAAAAGTTTTCTTCATCCGATGTTCAACAGAAGCCACAGACAGTTGAACACCAGCTAGTACCTTACAATCCTTCTCAACCAATCAACAAAAAGGATTTAAAAATGAAGTTTATAGAAGAATCAGTACCTGATCGAAATAGAAGTTCGATTATTATCAGAGAACCTTCTAAGAAGACAGTCAGGGCATAAATCAAGCCTATACCAATAAATGATCAAACAATACATCTTCTCAGTCATAAAGAATGAAGATTATATGGTATTTTGTGAGATGAGAAGTGAGAACCATATCCAATGAAGATTTCAAAAGATCGTTATACTATCTATTTGATTACAAGCAGAACAATAATAAAGATTGTTCTAGATATAAAACCAAGATGTTCAACCCCCGTAATAAACGAAGAAAAAGGGAAGAAGAAGATGTTTCCTAAATGGCATGAAGATGATCTTATAGAAGAAGAAATTCAAGTGGCTGTGAAGAACATAGACAATGCATGTAATGCAGCTCAACTTGTAGGTGTCTATGTATCACATCACATATCAAGGGCATTAGGGAGTCAATTTGGGGTTTCTACTAAAGATGAAAGTTTCAAGATAGTTGGCACTGTACAGAAGGAAGGTACAGAAGTATCACGATTGAAGGTATCAATTTCAACTTAGAGACCTTTGTGCATTTAATCATGCATTTTAGACTCTTAGGTTTCATACCCTGTAACATCCCATTACCCATGTTATGGCTAGAATAGTAAATTATGAGGAATTTTTGTGAAATTAGAAAAATGCACCTCATGCATAAGTTATTTGTGACGTGCACATTTTTGCACATTCATATGATTGTACATGCATTCATTGACATTTTTCGGGTACAATTGAGTTGCTAAATGTGATTAAGTTGTGTTTTGGTCAATTTGGTATATTTCAGGTATTTTGAAATTTTTTGTAAATTTTGGAAAAATATTGAAATTTGGAATAATCCTTGAGTGAAATGTGGCAGCATAGTTATGTGACAAGTGGTACATGTGAACAGTGACAAGTGTAAAGCATGCAAAGAACCCACATAGTATTATGTTTTGGTTAAGAAGAGGTTACTGAAGCTTCGGTTCTTTACTGAATGCTCTTCACTATTTTTCATCACTGAATAGCTTGTAATTGTTCCTTTGTGATGTTGAGTTACTCCCTGGAATTTATTGCTGAATCCAGTAAGTAGTTTCTATTGATATTTAGTTTCTGGTGTAAATATATACATGTATGTATGGATTTGGAAATTGAGGCATATATATGTTCTGTCCTGTTTGAATGAGAAAACCGAATATGGATATATTGTGTTTGCATGTTTGAGGAATCAGAAGTTGTAAGATATTGTTGAGGTGAGTTGGAGCTAAAAGAATCAATCAAGTTGTGCTTAAAAAGAGTGCAAAACGCTGGGAAAAAAATGATGACTTATATTCTATCATTCTACTGTACATGCGTAAATGCTTGGTTTTAGTGTTGAATAACTTAGATGACTGACGTGAGAATTAGGAATTATTGCTCATTGTGTTGAATAGATTCTGGATTGGCCAGTATAGCAATTTATACAAGGTGATGAAGAAGTATATATGTTATGTTGTTGTTCGAAAAATCACGTACATGGTTAATAATTACTGTTCATGTATGCAAATGTTTGAAAATGAGTTTAGATTTATGGGAGCAAGCTTAAGTGATGTGGTGATAAAGGAACCATTTTGTGAATGTAAAATTGATGATTAAAATGAGGGTATACTGTAAATGAATAAGTTAGAAAAAAATGAAAGGTGATGGTATTTGAGTTTACCCAAAAATACCATGTTTTTGGTGTTATTATATTTTGATCTATTGTGAATCAGCATAAATGAATTTAGATGTTAGGTGTGAATCTTGGAGTTTTGGCTTGTGTGTGTTGATGAGCTAAAGATAAGTTAGAATGGTTTTAAGTAATCATTTGAATTAACGGGTGTAAAAAAATAACGTTTGAAAAATGTCGGTAGAGAGAGAATGAAAATGTGGAATTTTGAATTTGTGATGTTTGAAGTTTAGGATTGTTTCTAAATTGTTTGAAAGTTACAATGAGTGTAGACAAGCATAATAGATGATTTAGAAGTGATTAAGTTGGAAAAGGAATGAGAAGAAAAAACTGGGTTTGGTGAAGAAGATGAAGATTTACGTGCTAGAGAGAGAAAGGTGGTAATTGCATGTATGGGTTATGAACTAGAGATTTTCATTGAACAACCCTGAGTCTTTTAGCTATAACTTTTTCATCCAAACTCTAAATGACTTGAAACTTAGATCAATAGATTCCTAAGACATTTTTCTTTCTCCACATAAAAATTTAGAGCTATATGAATTAAATTGAAAGTGATTGATAGGATGAAAATGTAGAAGTCTACTAGAATGTTATGAACTAGAAATTTTTCATGAACATTCTTCGGTATTCTGAATTATAACTTGATCTGTAGATTTCCAAATAAGTTGATTCTTAGTTCAGATTAAATTAGAGACATAATTATACAACTTTCTTGAAGACGTAGAATTTTAATTCTATCTCTAAGACTTTCACTTTGGCATGAAATTGCATCTTAGCTTAGGCTGTAGCATTACCAGGGACAGGAATCATGTCCTGTGGTTATTGAATAAACTGTATTGATGTAGGCCGAATTAGATTGAGATGTCTTCATGAAATTTGTATCTTATTCTCTTAGATTTAAATTGGTATAAAGTTTGTAATTTTTGGATAATTGAGTTGAAAGATATGAGTTGTACAATTCGAGTGTATGATCATGTACTAGCCAAATGTTCAAACATATATAGTCTATGGTATTGTGAGCACAACTCATAGAATACTGAATCAAATTAGATGGTCTTAGAGTCATTAGAAACTTAAGACATGGTTGAAAAACTTTCCAGAAGAAAGTGTTGCCTAATTTTGTCAATTACTTTATCAAATTTAGTATGCAAAATTGACCCGTATGTGTATTAGAAAAAATCTAAAGTGGTCAATGAAAATATGAAAGTGTTTTGACATTGTTTTGTTTTGGTCCAATTATAAATATACATGGTATTAATGAGGACTTTAATATCTGAATGATTTGATAAGAAACCCATAATTGTCATTGAACATGCATTGTGCATATTTTATATAAGTACATGTGTATAAAGGAATACTTACATTAGTGCAAAAATGTGATATATTGTAAATATGTTGCATATGTTTTAGAAGAGCACATCGGATGCCATTCGAACATTGCCGGACCATCCAGGCAATATCTTCTTAGAGCGTACAATGAGTCAACCTAGATGAATTTTTTAGGATTGATTTAATTTAATTTGTTAAGTTTCCAATTATTGAACTGTTACGATTGTTTCTAAATTCCGGACTTAAAGTCCGAGGAGTATATATTTGGGACTATATTAGAAGTGTTCTAATTTGTCTAATAATTCTGATTGTATTATGCTGTGTGAATTCTCAATGAAAGTTGAATGTCGGACTTAGGTCTGATGATTATGAAATTCTAACTGTTTTTTATACATGATTATGTTATGTGGTAAATTCTGAATTGATGCATTTCATAAAATGCATGCTCAGATAAAGACGTTGTGACCGAAGTGGCCAGTATCAAGCGCTTGCATATAGAGCTTTGCTCTGTGATATACGATTTGACACATAAAGCTATGCTCCATGATATATGTTTTTGACTGAGCCCAATGGGCCAATATTTGTATATGTGATAGGCAATCGGCCACAACATTAATAAGGAATGTGGAGTCTCATATGCATCTATATGTTTTTATATATGATCTAATTCGCATTAATTAAATGATGGGTCATAACAGTGTGAGTATTTGAAATATTCATGTTCTGTATGAATAATTGTTAAATATGTGATTTGTGTATGCAAAACCGGTGAAATCATCAATGATGGTTCACTCATTGGGTTCACAAAACTTATAAAATTGCAACGTGGTTTTTCAAGTACGAGGCAGGAGACTTAGTGTTTATTTTGGATTAGAAGAACGTTTTGGACTAAGTTATGGCTCAGAGGTTTGTCAGCTGACATCAGAGAGTTACAACTTTTATTTTGTAGTTTTTGTTAGAACCTCTATGAGGTTTTGTAAATATTCATCTAATAGAAATAGTGTAGGCTTTGTGAATGAATGCAATAAATGGTTTAAAAATTTGGTGACCTCTGATTATGATGACTTCTGATTATGTTAGATGATGCCATGTGTAAGTTGGATTTGTTTTTACTCTAACATGACATTATCATAGGTTATGTACTGAATATTCTTGAATGTTTGGGTATGAACCTTGTGGTAATGGGATGTTGCATTTTTGGTATTAGAGCAAGGTTTGGCATCTTTAGGGGCAAATATGAGTTGAGATCTGATAAATAGTGAGAAATTCATAAAGTAATCACACTTTTGTTTATTATAGGTCAGCTTCCATAGGAGATCATATTGGAGAGTGTCAGCTGACATGGAGTCTGTAGGAGTCAATGGAGAGTCTCCTGTACCTGAGTTTGCTCAGATGCCTTCGAGAATTCCAGAAAGGAGAGAAAGAAAATATGATAAATTAAGGAAGCCAGGGGCTGTGGACTTCTACGGAAATACAAACTCGGCTGAAACAGAAGGGTGGCTTGAGTGAATTGAAAGAGTGTTCGACCAGATGGGTTGTGAGGCAGATGAGAGGTTTGATTATGCAGTCTCACTCCTACAAGGTCCCACATATCAGTGGTGGAAGACTATTCCGGACAATACCACCAGACCTTGTAGCTTGACCTGGGAGGATTTCCTGAGAGTGTTCCGAGAGAACTACATGCTGAAGATTTACACTGATCGAAAAATAAAAGAATGTTTAGACTTGAAGCAAGGAAAACTCATAGTGGCAAAGTACGAGATAAAATTTAGTAAGCTAATAGGATATGCAACTGCATTGATCTCAACAAAGGAAGAAAAATGTAGATGATTTGAGGATGGTTTAAACATGGAGATCAAAATGAGACTGAATATTTCTAATTTGAGAAGTTTCACAGAACTACGAGCGGCCTCAATCAGAATTGAACAGTTGTTGAAGGATGGTCAGGAGAGCACAGACAGGAGGTTAGAGGTAAGAGGCAGGATAAATCTTAAGTTGATTCTGGTAGAAGCTTCAGAAAGTGCTAGAACAAATCGTCTCAATTCCAGTCTAAATTGAGAAAATCTGGATCCCAATCAAAAGGTAGATTTGTTCAATCTGGGAGAGGTAGAGGACAAATATCCTCCAACTAGTCTCAATAGCTACCTAAGTGTGAGCACTGTGGTAAAAAGCATGGTGGTGAATGTTGGTGGGAAACTAGAGCTTATTTCTATTTTGGCTCGTTAGAACATCTTATCAGAGATTTTCCTGAGATGTTAGGATCACAGTCTAGAGCTAGAGGAGGAATAGTGATTGAGATAACGGTTCAACAGAGTAGAGCTGGCAGGTCTGCACAGAGAGGCCGAGGTAGAGGTAGAATTCAATTAGTAAGGCTCAGTGTTAGGACCAAGGTGCGGATTAACCAACCACAATCCCAGGCCAGGGTGTATGTCATCACTAGACAGGCGGCGCAGAACTCCTCAGATGTGGTAGTAGGTGTATTGAATGTTTTTCATTTTGAAGCATATGCATTAGTAGATCCAGGATTTACACATTCATTCATCACACCGCATCTAGCATCTAGATTGCATTGTGAGCGAGAGATACTGTAATGTGGTTTAGAGGTGAATACTCCAGTGGTTAGTGCAATAGTGGCTGGTGAGGTATGTAGAAGATGTATAGTCTGGATTGATCAAGTAGAGTTAGAAGTTGATCTGATCGTCTCATAGTTAAAAGAAATTGATGTAATTCTTGGCATGGATTGGCTTACAGCTCATCAGGCTATAATGAATTGCTACACTAAGGAAGTGGTTCTTGAATCTCCCAATTAGTCAAGAGTAGTGTTTCAAGGATTTAGTCAGGCAGTGCTAGCCTAACTAATTTCATTCATGAGTTTGATCCGAGGTGGATGTGAGGCTTATCTAGCCCACATGGTTGACACTCAGAATGAACCATTCAGGATATTCCAGTTGTCAGAGATTTCTTGGATGTCTTTCCTATAGAATTACCGAGTTTACCCCTAGAAAGGGAGATGGAGTTTACTATAGACATTATTCCAGGTACCGCTCCTATATCAATACCCCATATAGGATGGCACCTGTAGAACTGAAGGAGTTAAAAGCCCAGTTACAAGAGTTGCTAGATAAGGGTTTCATCAGGCCTAGCGTGTCACCTTGGGGAGCTCTGGTATTGTTTGTAAAGAAGAAGGATGGATCTTTGAGATTGTGTATTGATTACTGGTAGTTGAAATGGATCACAGTGAAGAATAAATACCCATTGCCGAGGATTGATGATTTATTTGATTAGTTACAAGGAGCTCAGGTGTTCAAAAAGTTAGACTTGAGATTGGGATATTACCAGTTGAAAATAGCCGAGGCTGATGTTCCCAAGAGTGCATTTAGAACAAGATATAGGCATTTCGAGTTTTTGGTGATGCTGTTTGGTTTGAATAATGCTCCGATAGCTTTTATGGCATTGATGAATAAGGTATTTCAACCTTATTTAGATCACTTTTTGATTGTTTTTATTGATGACATTTTGGTGTACTCGTAGTGTAGAGAGGATCATGTTGCACATCTGAGATCGATTCTCTAGATAATGAGAGAAAAATAGCTTTATGCTAAGTTCAGTAAGCGTGAGTTCTGGCTTAATCAGGTGGTATTATGGGTCACATCGTGTCTAGACAGGGCATTCAGGTTAACCCAAAGAAAGTGGAAGCAGTGATGAAGTTGGAGGCTCCAAGGAATGTGTTTGAGATCCAGAGTTTCCTTGGTTTAGCTGGTTACAATAGGAGGTTTGTTGAGGGGTTTTCACTGATCTTAGCCCTTTGACAAAACCTCTGAGGAAGAATATACCTTTTAGATGGAATGATGATTGTCAGAGGAATTTTAAAGAGCTTAAGCATCAGTTAACTACAGCACCGATATTAGCTATTCCATAAGGTTTTGGAGGTTTTGTTGTGTATAGTGATGCTTCACATCAGGGTTTAGGATATATACTTATGCAACATAGTAAAGTAATAGCTTATGCATTGAGACAGTTGAGGTCTTATGAATTCAATTATCCAGTCCATGATTTGGAACTTGCTGCAGTAGTGTTTTCCTTAAAAATTTGGAGACATTATCTGTATGGAGAAACTTTTCAGGGGTTCACTGATCATAAGAGTTTGAAGTACCTATTGAGCCAGAAGGAGTTGAATATGAGACAGAGGAGATGGATAGAATTGTTGAAAGATTATGATTGTACAATTGAGTATCATCCTGGCAAAGCTAATGTGGTGGCTGATGCATTAAGTCAGAAGTCTAACAGCAGTGTGGCTCAAGTACAGTTATCGAGCTTACTGAGCCTAGTTCAGCTGAGAGCATTAAATGTTGAACTAAATTTGGAGTTAAACAATACATTGATAGATATATTGAAGTTGAGACCTGTGTTGCTTGAAAGAATCAAAGAGGCTCAGAGCAGAGATCCAGACTTAATGAAGATAATTGAGAAGTTGAAAGTGAAGCTGGATTCTAAATTTGAAGTTAAAGATGATACATTGTGTTAGGGCCAAGATTATGTGTGCCCAATGCTGATAATTTGAGAAAAGAGATTTTGGAGTAAGCCCATGTAGCAGCTTATACTATGCATCTTGGTACTACCAAGATGTATAACACGCTAAAGCAACATTACTAGTGGCTGGGAATGAAAAAACAAGTAGCAAAGTTTGTTTCTAAATGTATAACTTGCCAGTAGGTTAAAGTTAAGCATCAGGCTCCTGTTGGAAAATTACATTCGTTACCTATTCCGGAGTGGAAATGGGAACGAATCACGAAGGATTTTGTTATAAGTTTGCCTAGGATTCCGAGGCAACACGATGCCATTTGGGTCATTGTTGATAGAATGACCAAATCGGCTCATTTCTTACTAGTGAGGAAGAATTATTCATTAGATCAGTTGGCTCGGTGATATATAAATGAATTTGTGAGATTACATGGGGTTCCAGTGTTTATTGTGTCAGACAGAGATCCTCGATTTACCTCGAGATTTTGGGGTAGCTTACAAGCAGCTTTAGGTACAAAGCTGAATTTCAGTACTGCATTTCATCCTTATACAGATGGTTAGAGTGAGAAATGATTAAGACTGTTGACGATATGCTCGGAGCTTGTGTTTTGAAGTTTCAAGGAGCATGGGATCAATATGTGGCTTTGATTGAATTTGCTTACAATAATCAGTATCGCAATAGTATCAGTATGGCTCCTTACAAGGAGTTGTACAGCAGGAAGTGTCGTTCGCCTCTATATTGGGATGAAGAGGCTCTAAAAATTGTCGAAGGCCTAAAGTTGATTTAGGATACTGTTGATAAGGTAAAATTGATCCGTAGCAGAATTAAAGTAGCACAAGATAGACAGAAAAGCTATGTTAATCAACACAAACGAGATATGGAGTATCAGGTTGGTGATAGAGTATTTTTGAGAGTATCACTATGGCGAGGTGTATTGAGATTTGGCAAAAAGGGTAAGTTAAGTCCGAAGAATATTGGTCCATAGGAGATAACTGAAAGGATTGGATCATTGGCTTATAAATTAGCCTTAACTTCTGAAATGGCTCAAATACATAATGTGTTTCATGTGAGTATGCTTAGGCGATATCGGTTGGATCCAACTCATGTGATAACGACTTAGGAGATTGAGGTTTTTATTAATCTGAGCTATGTTGAAGAACTAGTTAAGATCATTGGCTATCAGAATAAGCAATTGAGGAACCAAGTGAATCTAATGGTGAATGTCCTTTGGAAGAATTATTCGAGTGAAGAAGCCACATAGGAAACGGAGGAGCATATGAGAAATCAGTACCCCTACCTATTTGATCATTCAAGTAAGAATTTCAAAGACAAAATTTTTGTTAGGAGGGGAGAATTGTAACATGTCATTACCCATGTTAGGGCTAGAATAGTAAATTATGAGGAATTTCTATGAAATTAGGAAAATGCACCTCATGCATAAGTTATTTGTGACATGCACATTTTTTCACATTCATATGATTGTACATGCATTCATTGACATTTTTTGGGTACAATTGAGTTGTAAAATGTGATTAAATTATGTTTTGGTCATTTTGGTGTATTTCAGATATTTTGGAATTTTTGTTGAATTTTGGAAAATATTAAAATTTGGACCAATCCTTGAGTGGCATGTGGTAGCATAGTTATGTGACAAGTGGTACATGTGAACAGTGATAAGTGTAAACTATACAAAGAACCCACGTAGTATTATGTTTTGGTTAGGAAGAGGTTACTGAAGCTTTGGTTCTTCACTAAATCCTCTTCACTGTTTTTCATCACCGAATAGCTATTGATTGTGCCTTTGTGTTGTTGAGTTACTCTCTGGAATTTATAGCTGAATCCAGTAAGTAGTTTTTACTGATATTTAGTTTCTGGTGTAAATATATACATGCATGCATGGATTTGGAAATTGAGTCATATATATATATGTTCTGTCCTGTTTGAATGAGAAAACCAAATATGGATATATTATGTTTGCATGTTTAAGGAATCAGAAGTTGTAAGATATTGTTGAGGTGAGTTGGAGCTAAAAAAATCAATCAAGTTGTGCTTAAGAAGAGTGCAAAATGCTGGAAAAAATGATTTATTATTCTGTCATTCTACTGTACATGAGTAAATGCTTGGTTTCGATGTTGTATAACTTAAATGACTGACATGAGAATTAGGAATTGTTGCTTATTGTGTTGAATAGATTCTGGATTAGGCAGTATAGCAATTTATGCAAGGTGATGAAGAAGTATGTATGTTCTGTTGTTGTTTGAAAATTCACTTACGTGGTTAATAATTACGGTTCATGTATGAAAATGTCTGAAAATGAGTTTAGATTTATGGGAACAAGCTTAAATGATGTGGTGTTAAGGGAACCATTTTGTGAATGTAAAATTGATGATTGAAATGAGGTTTTGCTATAAATGAATAAGTTACAGAAAAAAATGAAAGGTGATGGTATTTGAGTTTACCCAAAAACACCCTGTTTTTAGAGTTAGTATATTTTGATCTGTTGTGAATCAGTAGCAAGGAATTTAGATGTTAAGTGTGAATCTTGGAGTTTTGACTTGTGTGTGTTGATGAGCTAAAAATAAGTTAGAATGGTTTTAAGTGATCATTTGAATTAATGGGTGTAAAAAAATAACGTTTGAAAAATGACAGTAGAGAGAGAATGAAAATGTGGAATTTTGAATTTGTGATGTTTGAAGTTTAGGGTTGTTTATGAATTATTTGGAAGTTACAGTGATGTAGACAAGCATAATAGACAATTTAGAAGTGATTAAGTTGGAAAAGGAACGAGAAGAAAAAACAGGGTTCGATGAAGAAGATGAAGATTTGTGTGCTAGAGAGAGAGAAAGGTGGTAGTTGCATGTATAGGTTATGAACTAGAGTTTTTCATTGAATAGCCTTAAGTCTTTTGGCTATAACTTTTTCATCCGAACTCTAAATGACTTAAAACTTAGATCAATAGATTCCTAAGACATTTTTCTTTCTCTCCATTAAAATTTAGAGCTATCTGAATTAAATTGAAAGTGATTGATAGGATGAAAGTGTGGAAGCCTACTGGAATGTTATGAACTGGAAAATTTTCATGAACATGCTTCGGTATTTTGATTATACTTTGATTTGTAGATTTTCAAATAAGTTTATTCTTAGTTCATATTAAACTAGAGACATAATTCTAAAACTTTATTGAAGATAGAGAATTTTAATTCTGTCTCTAAAACTTTCAATTTGGCATGAAACTGAATCTTAGCTTAGGTTGTAGCATTACCAGGGACAAAAATCATGTCCTGTCGTTATTGAATAAAATGTATTGATGTAAGCCAAATTAGACTGAGGTTTTTTCACCAAAGATGTAGCTTATTCTCTTAACTTTAAATTGGTATAAAGTTTGTTATTTTTGAATATCTTAGCTGAAAGATATAAGCTGTACAATTCGTTGGTATGATCATGTACTAGCCAAATGTTCAAACATACAACGTTTGTGGTATTGTGAGTACAACTCATAGAATACTGAATCAAATTAGATGATCTTGGAATCATTAGAAACTTAAGACATGGTTGAACAATTTTCTAAAAGAAAGTGTTGCCTAATTTTTCCAATTACTTTATCATATTTAATATGCAAAAGTGACCCGTATGTGTATTAGAAGAAAATCTGAAGTGGTCAATGAAAATATGAAATTGTTTTGACATTGTTTTGTTTTGGTTCAATTATAAATATACATGGTATTAATTAGGACTTTGATATTCTAATGATTTGATAAGAAACTCGGAATTGTCGTTGAAAATGCATTGTGCATATTTTATATAAGTACATGTGCATAAAGGAATACTTACATTAGTGCAAAAATGTGATATATTGTAAATGTGTTGCGTATGTTTTAGAGGAGCACATCGGACGCCAGTCAGACATTGCCAAATCACCTAGGCAATAGCTTCTTGGAGCATACTGTGAGTTAACCTAGATGAATTTCCTATGATTGATTTGATTTGGTTTGTTAAGCTTCCAATTATTGAACTGTTGCGAATTGTTTCTGAATTATGGACTTAAAGTCCGAGGAGTAAATATTTGGGATGGTATTGGAAGTGCTCTAATTTGTTTGATAATTCTGTATGAAATGTGAATTCTCAACGAAAGTTGAATGCCAGACTTAGGTCCGAAGATTATGAAATTTTGATTGTATAATGCTATGCAAATTCTCAACGAAAGTTGAATACCGAACTTAGGTCCGATGATTATGAAATTCTGACTATGCTTTATAAATGATTGTGACATATGTAAATTCTGAATTGATGCATTTCATAAATGCATGCTCAAATAAAGGCATTGTAACTGAAGTAGCTAGTATCAAGCGCTTGCACGTAGTGCTTTGCTCCTTGGTATATGATTCTGCACGTAGAGCTATGCTCCGTGATATATATTTTTGGCTGAGCCCAGTGGGCCAGTATTTGTATATATGATATGTGATGGGCAGTCGGTCACAACAATAATAACAAATGTGGAGTCTCATATGCATCTGTATTTGTTTATATATGCTCTTTTTCGCAATAATTTAAATGATGTGCCATGGCAGTGTGAGTTTATGGAATATACATGTTCTACATTATTAGTTACGAAATATGTTATTTATGTTTATGAATCCAGTGAAATCATCAATGATGGCTTGCTCATTGAGTTCGCAAAACTCAAAAAAATTACAACGTAACTTTTCAGGTTCAGAGGAGTTATCCAATTAGACAAATTGGAGTTCAACCACTACAAATGAGCATGAGTTAGGGGTAGGGATTAGTTTGCACCTGCATATGTCTTTAGTAATTTTACTTTCGAATTATGTTCCAAAAAAATGTATTAAGTGTGTGTAATTGAATTGGTAACAAAATGACATTATGATCGTAAGTTTTCTTTTATATCTAAAATGCAAATGGCTATTGTAACACTTGTGAATGGAAATGTTTTTAAATAAAGAGGGCCCGATTTGATTAATGATTTCTGCATGTGTGTTCATTGTTTAAAGAAACAAAAGTTTTGTAATGAATTTTGATTGATTGATCGTTCTAGCATGCCACCCTTGCGAGGTACGTACTCAGATATCACTCAGGATGTCAGGTACGTGTCCTACGAGAGTGGGGTGCTACATTATATATAAATGTGTATTCATAAGTTACAATCTTGAAAGTAACGTTCTTGAAAACAAATCAACACTGGTCGACTTTGAGAATAAATCATAGTCTACAAGTATAATTGTCACAAAAGATCTTTGTATTCATAAGCTAAACAATTATAATACAAGTATTGGCCTTAACTCCAGCTTTCCTTCAATATGCACCAAAGAGAGCAAAGAGAAGCAAGAAGTTGAACCAATTGGATCTGAAAAATGACAACCTTCATCATCGAAAGCATAAAATGTTACATTGAATATTTAATGCAACTCTGCATGATTGCTGAGAATTTTCCACATTCTATAGATTTAATTTCCGAATTAATTTTTCTCAGTAATGCTGCTAGCTTCAGGTCTCTCATTGTGACTCAGCACCATTGCTTCTAGCTATGTGGGAGTTATTGTTGCAATTGTAGCCTAATTCTCTGTTTTGTTTGGAGCCAACTTTGCCCAATCTATGAATATGACGCATGCCGATGCACAACCCAGAAAATGGCAAATACAAGACCACACAAAGTTACGATGATGTAGAGAACTAAACTTTCTCCAAAAAGAGGCATATCAATTTTCTTCTTTAGGCAATTTCTCCATTTCCTGCCATTTTATGCTAAGAAACGACATTTTCTCTTTAGTCAAAAGCTCGACTTTGATTTAGAGATGTCTTAATATGTCAAATTTTTTGATAACAAAGAACATTCAAATCAATATCTTTCACAAATTTCCATATATCATGAACGAAGAAAAAAGTTCATGATATACCATGAACGGAAAAGGCAACTATGCATCGGGAAAATCTACTTAGGATAGATAAGTACAACAATGATTTCCAACAATTAAAATGATTGTGAAAAGCAGCTTTGAAAT
>JAOSBK010060970.1:0-15973 GCA_027568895.1 Erythroxylum shatona
TTTGCTTTGTATGAGATTGAGTAAAATGAAAAAGAAAGAAAAAAATTTATACCGGTTTCGGATCGGGTTAAGTCAATAGTTTCCAACGCGACGCTTTTCTAATGTGTATGTCTTCGGATGTCGGATATGTTTAAGTTCAAATTGATCCGTTTGTTTGCTTTGCTTTAGATTCGTATTCGTTTTGCTTCGATTCGTTCGCTTTCGTTTTTGCTTCCGCATGTTGTTATTCGATTATCCGTATGATTTCGTTCTGCCACTTTGTTTTCGTTTGCATTTTGTTATTCGATTCGCCTTCGGATTCAATTTATTCGATTTGTTTTTGTGTTTCGCTTTGTTATTCGCTCCTTTCGCTTCCGTTTTTCGGTTGAGATCCGATCTCTGGATCGGGTCCCAACATAATTGGGTAGTTGTTTAGAAATTTATTTAAGTTAATTTTGTTTAAAAGAAGAAAAAAATTCTTTACATTAATTTTAATTTTCTAAAATTTCATCCAACCCGATTTCAAATACCGTTAGCTAGTATAGAATTGAATTTTCTCATAATCCCTATGGATACGACTCGATTCTTACCATTACCGATTTATTACTCACTTCGACAACTGTACACTTGTGGTTCACGAACAAGTTTTTGGCACCATTGCCGGGGATTAATGTTTGAATTTTTTGTTTGTATAGCTAGATTGATATAGTTGTTCAAAATCACTTCATTTGGAGGTCGGATGATGAAGTTATGGCCAAAAGAATCAAACATGTTTATGTCCTCAATAATATTGGACCTGTTTCAAGGAAATTGACATAATTTTCTCTAGTGACGTCGGATTAAAGTCAACTTAAGATGGTTTCTAAGAAGACTTCAAGATCTACAACCTTCGTGAAGAGCTTGAAGAGAGATTTTTCCATTTAAAGGGTCAAAAATGAATCTGACGAAGGCTTAGTTATTGGTCAAAAATGGATCAGACGGTGGCTTGGTTAATGATGAATCGGACGAAGGCTTGGTCAATGATGCAACAGATGATGGCTTGGTTAATGATGCATCAGATGCAGGCTTGGGCATTGGTCAAAAATGGATTAGACGGTGGCTTGGTCAATGATGCATCGGATGAAGGCTTGGTCAATGTTGCATCAAACGATGTCTTGGTCAATGATGCATAAGAGGAAGGCTTGGTCATTGATCAAAATGGATCAGATGGTGGCTTGGTCAATGATGAATAGGATGAAGGCTTGGTCAATGATGCATTAGACGATGGCTTGGTCAATGATGCATTAGATGAAGGCTTGGTCATTGGTCAAAGGGAAATCAGATGATGGCTTGGTCAATGATGAATCGGACGAAGGCTTGGTCAATGATGCATCAGACGAAGGCTTGGTCATTGGTCAAAGAGAAATCAGACGATGGCTTGGTCAGTGAGGAATCGAACGAATGCTTGGTTAATAATGCATCGGACGATGGCTTGGTCAATGATGCATTAGACGAGGTTTCAATTAAAGCTGAAACAAACGATGGTTTAGTCAAAGCTAAACCAGGCGATGGATCAGTCAAAAATGAACCAGACGATGGTTCAGTTAAAGTTGAATAAAACGATGGATTCAGTTAAGCTGAATCAAATGATGGATTCAGTCAAGCTGAAATGATGGGTTTCTACAGAGTCTTCCTTACATCACAAAAAGTTCTAAAACACTAACTACACTCTCCAAAGCATCTCTAATGGTTCCTACATCCATTCTAACATCACTTTCATTGATACTCTTCCCAAATTCACTTCTTCTGATACGATATCACTCCTTAAACATTCAGTTACCAATTTGGTTGTATTAAAGTCCCAAATCTCAACTCAAATGACTCATTACTTATAACTAATTCTCATCATTCACAAAAATCCTATCTTTCTTTTTCCATAATATCTCACGTATACATATAACAACAATTAATTCTCATAATCCATCATCATAAGTATACATAATTTTAACTCAACATCACCCTTACATAATTCATATGTCATTAACATCAAAAGATAAGGGTTTTTACAAAGTTTTAATGTAGCACCCCACTCTTGCAAGACATGTACCCGACATCCTCAGTTATGTCTAAGAACTTGCCCCGCGAGGGTGGCATGCTGGCATAGTCAGTCAGTAAAATCTCATTAGAAAATGTTTTTTTCAAAACAACATACATATGCGGAAATCAATAATTAAATCGAGCCTATTGTATTTCAGAAACATTTTCAATCACTAGAGCCCATTTCAAATATAAAGCACTTATAATTTTAATGTCATTACAATGCAAAAATCATTTAGAAAAATTTTTAATTTGGAAACTTATTACAAAACATAATTATTTACATACACGTGATATAATCTTTACGGAAAACCCAATTTGATACAATAATAAGAAATAAAAATGCAGACGCGAACTGATCCTGACCTCTTTCTCTTACTTGCATGCGGTAGGTATACTCCCATTTGGCCAACGGGATACTCTTCTGAGCCTAAAAGATATTGCAAATTTTAGGTTAGTTTTATGAACTCAGTGAGTGACCATCCTCGATGGCTCACTCAATCACATAATATGTATAATTCATCCAATTGTCAGATCAAGTCACATACATTACACATTCACTTAAGCATATATATCACTTGATCATTCATTTCACATCTCACATTCAACACATATCATATACATATGCAATGCTCATGAGAGTCATTTTTAGTTATTACATTGTTGTGACCGAGTGCCTATAACTGTCCCGTATCTATTGTGGATACTGGGCTCATTAATAACTATCTCGTATATGTTGGGGATACCGAGCTCATTTTACATGGTGAGTCTTTAGCTCTTAATCACTTTCTGAGCTCTAGGGCTCTTTTTCACATTTTGAGCATTAAGCTCTTTTTTAGTGGCTACTCCAATCACAGCTGCCTTTATGTTTCATCATTCATGTAATGAAATGCATCCCATATATTCAGTTAATTGAAAGTGCTTAATATCACACAATTATATTCTTATTCACATTATCATCGGACCTTAGTCCGGCATTCAACATTTAAGTTGAGAAAACACTTATTCCATCTAATTCACATTCAATGAGCACTTCAATATCTCATTCATACATCACAATCATCGGACCTTCATTGTCTAGAATCAACACAATCAAATCACATTCATATTATCACTCAGTAGTCAATCAATGCAATAATTCAATACAGAACAAACAATGAAATGAGACCATCTAGGTCGACTTACAATACGCTCTAGATTAGCATTAGCTTCCATGATCTGGAAACGTCTGGATAGGGACATTCTATCCTGTATCATTATTATGCAAAACACATATTGCACACACATTATTAATTACATAATCTCATAAACATTCAGTTTTTCACACATGTATATGTGTAATGTATAATGCATGCTTAATGACAATCCCAGGTACATTTTCTAAATTCACATCTTATGCTTGCTCTCTTTTCATGATTCATATTTGTCTAATTAAACTTAGATTTACTTCATTTGCACATGATCATTCTAAATTCTCCATTCAATCTTTACCCTTTGTATGTGTCTAGCTTATTCATAAGCTTACACCTCAAGAACACTTAGTTACTCTATAACATAACATAATTTCTCGTCGTCTCTTTTCTAACCTCATATGATCTGATAATATCCAAACCTCATTCACAATTAATCACTTAATACATATTACTCAACTTCCTTGAACATAACTAAAATCATATAAACATCTTCATTCCCATTATACTCATACATTTGATACTTTAATTTCATCCATTTGTTCACTAAGTTTTAATTTCCATTTTTTCTTCAAACCTATCATACATTAGTCACATAAACCAAGGATCATTATAGGTTCACTTTAAGACCCATTTAAGCCTCAAATAGGGTCACTTGAATCGTGAATGTCCGTTAGGTGAACATCCATGTCCGT
Organism: Erythroxylum shatona; assembly: GCA_027568895.1. Classification (NCBI taxonomy): domain Eukaryota; kingdom Viridiplantae; phylum Streptophyta; class Magnoliopsida; order Malpighiales; family Erythroxylaceae; genus Erythroxylum; species Erythroxylum shatona. Next base: position 3,941 of record JAOSBK010060970.1, read on the forward strand.
TAAACGGACCTTTATGAGTTACTTACAGAAACTCAAAACTTTGACCCTATAGACATCAAAATGTCTTCTCTAGGTATATCTCAAAACCCTCTTTAAAACCATACCTAAATGACCTCAATCTAGGTTCTATAGAAAAAGTTATGCCTCTTGCACTAAAGTATGTCCAATTGCATTCTACGTTTTCCAGATTTCTAACTCTTCACTTACAGCATTCAATTCCTCATGCTTAGTCTATCATTTCTAGTTCAATACTCATCATTTATCCATTATTCTAACTCCAGTTCAAGTCAATATCATCTATACACAATTTATAGCCCTTGATTGATCATAAACACTAATAATAGAACATACACATATATATGTATTCATCATCAATTTTCAGCACATATTTAACTTCATTTCCACTTTCATTTCACTTCTAACTATCACCTTGATCCTTCACATTTCAAGACACCACATTAATCCCTTTCTTTAGCTCTAGACTCATTTTATTTCATCACAAAACACCCAAATAGATTCACATTAGTTCATCAAGAAAACAGAATAAGAACCTATTACGTATCCACTTTTTCTACACTTTTTTCCTACACCCAATACTCAGTTTTGAGTCAAACTTAGAAACTCTTAATGACATAATTTGAATTCTATGTCTTCATGCAAAACGTAGCCATATATCTCTAATTTAATCCAAATCAAAAACCATCTCATTTGAATAACCACAAAACAACTTATGGCTAAAATACAGAACCATATTTAGTGAAAAAAGTCATAGCTAATATTTCTCCTACACACTTTAAACACCATTCACTCACTCAATTCAACATTATGTCATTCCCTAATATATTATCCATCAAGACACAAAAACAAGACATGAATCTATCCCCATTTCTCATCAACGTTTTACCATGAACCGATCCTTTTTTGTGAGCATTTAACTCTTAGCCATCATCAAAATATATTTCATTCATCAATTCAAGAAGAGCGATGTTTATACCTACTTGATTTACCCAAAGCTTTTTCAATCACCATGAAACCCTAGCTCTCCAACATATACAATCATCACAAATGGAGGTGGAGTATGTTATGTTTTCTAGTGGTAAGATGATGAAGATAACTAAAAATGGAATTAGCAAGTGAAGGATAAGAGCAATGTTCAACACTAATGCTTGGGAGAAGAGAGTGTCGTAGATGAAGAGGAATGGAGAAGAAATGAATAAGATGAAGAACAAATGTAGAGAGAGGGGAAAACGTGTTTTGTCCAAATGAAAGACAAAGTTAAGGATAGGCTTGCAAGATGAAAAAAATCATAGGTGCGATGTGGCATGGCAAGTGACACATTTCACTTTCCACTTGTCACTTCCTCATGATTCCATTTGATCCACTTTAATAACTAGTCCATTTGGTCTCCAATTTTCTCCCAATTTTCAATGATATATGTCATTAAATAGCAAAGTCATTTATAAAAATTTCCATTATTTGACCCTTATTTCTACTACTATTCATCAATTATTATGCCATTTGGCATTTTCCTAATCCAAAATATCCTTAAGTTCCAAAAAAATTCCAAATTTTCACGAAAATTCTAATTCACTAATTACACATTCTCACTCAATTTTTAAGAACAAAAATCCATAATTCGCATCATATTCACATTAAAACAATCATTTATACCAAAAAATGTCAATTGAGTGCATGAAAATTTATTTTAATATGTGCAATAATCAAATTCACATGTGTGTATGCTGACATTATGCATAAGCATGAAATGCATGATTTTCTAAATCTCTCTTTGATCTCACATGTATCGAATTTTAGGGTTTTAACGCTGAGTATGGGAACGGTATGTTACAAACTAATATATGCTCCTTTTATGTTTTTCGATGTTTGAATTTTGAAGATGAGTACTAACCTAAAATTGAGAAGCATCATGAATTCTAGCAAGCTGACTGGACCCAACTTTTCGGACTGGCTACAAATCTTAAGAATAGTTTTTAGGCAAGAGAAGAAGTTATACATTCTTGATGCTCCTGCTCCATCAGAACCTTGTTCAAATGCAACTGATGAAGATTGGGAGAAATATCATCTTTATATTGATGACATTGAACAAGCTACATGTGTGATGTTAGCTTGTATGTCTCCTGAACTTCAAAGGCAGTATGAGAAAATGGATGCACCTACTATGGTACTGCATCTTAAGGAGTTATTTGGTGCACAAAGTAGGGTGGAGAGATATCAAATCTCCAAGGCATTGTTTCAATGCAAAATGACAGAAGGATCTTCAATCAACCTCAATATGCTAAAGATGATTGGGTATATTGAAAAATTGTCCCAATTAGGTTTTGTCATAAATCACGAGTTAAGCATTGATTTGGTACTACAGTCTCTGAGTTTGAGCTTTTCATAGTTTTTCATGAACTTCAATATGAATCAGAAGGACTTGACATTGCATGAATTATTAAACATGCTAAGACTGGGAAGGGATGCCTTAAGAAGGAACCCAGTTCTGTAATTTTTATCAGTTCTTCTAAAAGCAACACAAAGGGCTTCAAGAAAAATAATAACAAGAAATAGAAGGCTTCTACTAATGTAATAAAAGCTAAAGGAGGTGCCAAGAAGAAGAATAAAGATAAGGGCACATGTTTTCATTGTGGAGTCAATGGATATTGGAAGAGGAACTGCCTATCTTATCTTTCTAGCCTGAAAGATAAAAAGCTTAAGGAAGTTGTCTCTTTAGGTATGTTTATGATTGAGATCAATCTTTCTACTTCTGTCCCATATTCTTAGGTATTAGATACTGATTATGGTTCTTACATATGTAATAACATGCTAATGTTAACAAGGAGTAGATCATTAAAGAAAGGCGAAGTGGACCTGTAAGTTGGCAACGGAGCAAGAGTTGTTGCATTAGCTATTATAACTTATAGTTAACTTTGCCTTCTGGTCTTGTACTTGAACTAAATAATTGTTATTATGTTCCTATCATCATAAGAAACATTATTTCTATTCCATGTTTGGACATGAATGGATTTGTCTTCAATATTAAGAATAACAGTTATTCTTTTTATAAAGATGATGTTTATTATGGATCTAATATGCTTAAAAATGGTTTGTATGAATGAGATCTTGAAAGACCAATTCTACAAATAAATAGCAAGAAAAGGAGATTAAGTGACCACAATCCTTCTTATTTATGGAATTATAGGTTAGGTCATGTTAATGAAACAAGAATCACTGAGTTACATAAAGAAAAATATTTAAATCTTTTCGATTATGAATCATATGAAACTTGTAAATCTTGTTTAATAGGTAAAATGACCAAACTTCCCTTTAGTGGAAAGGGATAACTTACTAATAAGTTGTTAGAGTTTATACATATAAATGTATGTGGCCCTATGTCTACTCAAGCTAAAGGTAGATTTTCATATTTCACAACATTCACAGATGAACATTCAAGATATAGTTATGTATATTTAACGAAATATAAGTCTGAAGCATTTGAAAAGTTTAAAGAATTTAGACTTGAAGTAGACAAACAAACTAGCAAAAGTATTAAGACACTTAGATCATATCGAGGTGGTGAATACTTGGACCATGAGTTTTTTGGTTACTTAGAAGAGAATGGGATTCTCTCACAATGGTCTCCTCCTGCAACTCCATAACATAATGGAGTTTCTTAGAGGAGAAATTGTACACTATTATATATGGTACGTTCCACGATGAGTCATGTAGTGCTTCCTATATCCTTTTGGGGACATGTAATTGAAATATACACCTTCTAAAAAGAGTTTCATCTAAATCGATTGATAAGACTTCATATGAGATATGGACTGCAGAAGACCTGGATTATCACACTTAAAGATTTGGGAATGTGAAGCTTATGTGAAGCGTGCTATAGCTGATAAGCTTCAAGCTAAATCAGATAAATGAAAATTTATGGAATATCCAAAAGAGAGTTTCGGTTATCAATTTTATCATCTTATTGAGCAAAAGGTGTTTGTCTTAAGACATGTTACATTCTTAGAAAGAGAATTTATTCTCAAAGACAGTAGTGGGAGTGAGGTTGAACTTCGAGAAATTCAAGAGCCACAAATTCACATCAAAATAGAACAAGAACCTCAAGTTGATACATTAAATGAACAATCAATGGTTCATGAAACACATAGTCTGTGACAGTCTGGAAGGGTACATCATCCTCCTGTTAGATTAGATCTACATGTAGAAAACGAAAGTGATGATGCTTCACTTATGAATGACGAACCTACTGATTTTAAGGAAGCAATGTCAGACATCGATTCTTTAAAATGGTAAGAAACCATGAAATCTGAAATGAAATCCATATACACTAACCAAGTATGGATTTTGGTGAATGCACCTGAAGGTATAGTACCTATTGGGTGCAAGTGCACTTTTAAGAGAAAAACTGACATGGATGGAAATGTACATACATACAAAGCAAGGTTCATGGAAAAAGATTACAAACAAAAACAAATAGTTGATTTGGGTGAAACTTTTTTTCCAGTAGTAATGCTTAAATCCATAAGGATTTTATTGGCTATAGCTGCATACCATGATTATGAAATTTGGCAAATGGCTGTCAAAACAGTATTCTTAATGGGAATTTGCAAGAGGATGTGTATATGACACAGCCTAAGGGTTTCGAATCCAAATAATTTCCTGATCAAGTATGCAAGTTGCAAAGGTCCAGTTATGGATTGAAACAAGCATCACGGAGTTGGAACATCTGTTTTGATGAAACAATCAAAGAGTTTAATTTTATCAAAAATTTGGATGAACCTTGTGTTTACAAGAAGGTAAGTGGGAGTGTAGTCATTTTCTTAGTGCTTTATGTGAATAACATATTGCTTACTGGAAATAACATTTTAATGCTCCAGTCTATTAAGATATAGTTATCTAAGAACTTTTCCATGAAGGATATGGGAGAAGCAGCTTATATACTAGGTATAAAAATCTATCGAGATAGATTAAAAAGGTTGCTTAGATTATCTCAATCCATGTACATAGATAAAGTGCTAAGGAGGTTTAGCATGAGAATTCCAAGAGGGAATTCTTACCCATATCACATAGGATTTCTCTCTCATAGAATATGTATCTAAAGACAAAAAAAGGAGAGAGATAAAAAGGATTGTATACCATATACTTCAGCAGTTGGATCAATCATGTATGTGATGCTATGTACTACACCAGATGTTGCTTATACTTTGAGCATAACAAGTAGATATCAAGCTAATCTCGGTAAGGCTCACTAGACGGTTATGAAAAACATCTTGAAATACTTGAGGCTGTGAAAAACATCTTGAAATACTTGAGAAGGACTAAAGATGCTAGTTTTTAGTCTGATCAAAATGATAGTAGATCACAATCAGGGTATATTATTACTCTTTGTGGTGATGTGGTTAGTTGGAATAGTTCCAAACAACCAACCATCATAGATTTAACAACTGAAGCTGAATATATTGCAGTTTCTGAGGTAGCAAGGGAAGCAATTTGGATCAAGAAGTTCATCACTGAACTTAGAGTGGTTCCTAGCATTGTTGATCCGATAGTAGTGTACTGTGACAACAATGATGTTATTGCACAAGCAAAGGAACCCAGGTCTCATCAACGGTCCAAACATGTACTTAGCAAGTTTCGCTTAATTAGGGAGATAGTGAAGGGAAAGACATAGCATTGAAGTGAGTTCTCACTGAAGAGAATCTAGCAGATCCTCTTACTAAGTCATTGTCTCAAAAGAGACATCATCGACATATGCTATTAGGTTATGCCCTTATAGCCAATCAATTGGATGCAAAGTAATGTATAACATTATTTTGAGTTAATGAAAGGGCTTTATTTATCTTTATATACTAATTTAATTAATATTTTATGTTTTAATACTAAAGATAAAATCCTTGGAATAATTACTAGTAATTGAAATTGTGATGAGATCATGATTATGAGATTCAATTTACACTTATGTGTTATTCCTAAATGTTCCTAATTGTAGTTTCATCAAGACTAGATATTGAAATGGTAAAACTAGCACACATTATGTTTCTTTCTTACGAAGAAAATAATTGATCTCACAAATTAAGATATAAAGATACTTAAACTAATATGTGGGTGATTATTAGAGAATAAGTCACTGAACTGACTAGATTATGAGAATTCCGGATAGAATATTACTTATGTGTCTATGGATTATCTCATAATGATGGTTGTACAATTAATCATCAGACTTGAGATTACCAAGGTATCTAGTGTGAAAATTACTGTGTTTTGATGCTACTTATGAATTATCCTAGGATAATTTAGTCGGTAGTTATTGTATACAGTATAAACCATATATAGATAGTTGAGTAAGTCAATATAGGATTCGTCACTCTAAAGTAATTAGAGATAATATTTTACTGTTCTTGATTAGTAATGATTTATGGAATTCTCTGGCCAGAGTGAATTGATATTTGAAAAGGAGTTTTAAAATTTCAATTATAAATCAATTGCTAATTAGCAAGAACGAACATGATTGGATGATAAAAGTAGACACTATATTTATACTCTGTCCAATTAGAATATTGAATGACGAAAGGATTAAATTATACATTATAGCCATATATAGATAAGTTAAGTGAATTAGAATTATAATTTATAATCATTGTCAATTTATTACAAACCTAATGGGTCATTCATCAAAGAGCAATTTGTGAAAAAATCAATTTAATTAAGTTGGACTTAATTATAAAGTTTGAGATAATTGATTTATTCAAAATAATTGTAATTTGATTTTGATTTTACTTATGATTATAATTAAAGACATTTAATTTTAATAAAAGACTCTTAGGATTTTTTCTATTTCAAAGGAAGAACTTTTTGGAAGCTAGCAATTTTTATCTTCTTCCTTTCGAATCAGTTTAAGAATTGCTCTGTGGATACCATCAGAGGCTGGGCTGCTAGACACTTGAACAACACGTGATTGATCAATTGAAAAAAGTTTTAAAGATTTTTCAATAGAAAAGGAAACAAGGTACAATTTCTAAATTGTTTTATAGTTTATTCAAATTTATTCAATTATCAGGATCCGCTCAGAATCTGTAAAACTTTTTTATCCGCTGCACCCGTTATTTGATTATGGTCAGATTCCAACAACCATAATCTCTTTATTTTAATGATGAAGATTGCTTCTCTTATGCATAGGAAACATTTGCTTATCCAGACTATGTGTAAGGAATACGTTGTTTTATCCCATATTATTTGTGAGTTTTAAAAGATTTCAATTTCGATTGCTAAGAAGTTTGTGCATATAGTTTAGAGTGGAGAGTTTCATGTATTTAACCTTTATGTTGTTATTATGATGTGGTTGTTTATGTGCTTTAATTTTAAATGAATAGGGTGATGTTCTTTTTGTTAAAGTCAACAAGTTGTCGTCTACAAAGACCCAACTTCCATGTGACTACTTTTAGTTGAATTTTTGAAAGCCTCAAAAGATTTTGAGCAGTGACGAAAACTTGGGAGAGGTTCTTCGTGGCGACAGCATTGAGAACTCTGTTTATACTATAAGCATTGAGGTTTTCTGTAGTTTGGTTAATTATAAGCTATGACTAATTAATGTATTGGCAAGAAAGAGTGATACTTTAATGCCCTTGCTGTGGATATAATTTGTTTATACTTCGTCAGTTTGAAATGATGGAAGAGGCTTCATGCAAAGTGGCAAGTCGAGTGACGCTTGATGCAGAGTTTGCCAAGAATTTCAAGGGGAAAATAGACGATGAGTATTGAGTTAACATGTTAGTTTTTGCTTTACTTCCTTTGATTTGTTGTTATCTTTATCGGATGGTTTTGCTATAATTTTGCTAATAGTTTTGGTGTTGCTAAGTGTAGGATCCTTGATAATCTTCTAGTTGTTGTTCTTAGACAGAGGAGGGATGGAGGTCAATCTACAACATACGAACATGACTTTCTTATTGGCTTCAAGAGGAATAATGCCATGGTATGCTTTTGGTTCATCTTTTGCTTCATAAGACCTTTTTCTGCTACTGCTGATTGAATCATCTGTGCCTTCTACAAACCAAGGATAAATATTTTATCAGTAACCATCTGATCTTTAGGTTGATGTACCACAGGGATGCTGAGACAGAATCTGCTCGCATAGTTAGGTTTGAGGTTACTCCAAATAGGTGTTGTGCCATCTTCCTTTTTGTGATTTTCATATCGCATTTTTATTATTTAAGTTATTTATGTAGTTTCAGAGATGCTACGATTTGCCATTCCAATCGTATATTCTATATTTGAGTCAAACACACGGCATTGTATGATTATTTTGAGCCATTAAAAAGTTTCAGTAACCAAAGTATTTTTATCATTTACGTACATATCTGCCCTTAGTGGTGTGTATCTTTATTTTAAAAGTATTGCTTTCCTTTTTGAAGATCAGCTTACACTGCTTGAAGCTTGGAATACCATTTTTTGTTCCAAGTTCTTGCATCTATTACACTACAAGAATGTTTGAATTTACTGATGAAAAAACCGATGCTAAATCCAAGAATTTCATTAGTATTGATATTTACCGATGGAATTTGACAGCCGACAAAGTCATCGTTAATGCAGGCGTAGTTAACTTTAACTACAGAATATCAAATGCTATTCTGTTGGTAAAAAATACGGATAGAATAATCGAAACAATCAATATATCGACATAAATATACAAACGGATTAATAGAATCAGTCTGTAAATAAAACAGACAACTTACCGATGGTATACAATGTTCCGTCGGTAAAAGTTTTCAACGATTTCCTTATTCCATCGGTAATATGTTAACATGTTTTTCGACAGTTTTCTCTAGTCCTTTGGTAATTAGAAGTTAGAATTTTTTTAAATCCCGATATTAAAATTTGTTTAATGATCTTATAAAAAATGCATAATTTGAACAGTTGTGAATTATATGTGCATATTAATTTAATTTGTGTATATATTAAATTTGTTGAAACAGAAGTTATTTGTTAATATAAAGTTCAAATTTTGTTAAGTGATAATAAAATCATTCAAGTTTACATAACATATCTTTGTAATTCAAAGCAAATGACTACAACAATCCTAATGTCCTGGTGATGGAGGGTGCTCAGAGGTGCTACCCTTCCCCTTCAGCTGCTCCAGCTCCTGTCTCAGTTGAGCCATCTGCTCCATTTGCTTTTGCATGTGAGCCATCTGGTCTATCTTCTCTTGCATGTGAGTCATCTTCTCCATCACCATATCTAATGTAGCCCGAAGCTCGGTGACTTCCGACGATTGTGCTTATCTGGTAGACGTTGCTGTACTGGACATGGAGGATTGCGAATAATAAGTATTCTCAAATGATTCTAGCCTGAATATCCGTCCACGATGTTCCCTACCACTAACAACATCAAAATACGTCTGAGTCTCATCAACAAGTTGTTCCTCCTAAGACTGTCACTGAATGGTTTGTTGTATTTGGTCCTATTAGAAACCAATGTTTACGTTAGTAAGAGATTATTCATAATCATAAAACTAAATGATTATAAAAGAAATAATAATAAGGCATTAAGTTCACATACACTAAGTTCTCTACATCGGTTGTTGACGAATGTCACACCGTCATGCTTCTTGGTGTGAGTATGCAAAAATAGTTGAGTAGGTGTAGGAGTAAGACCCAAAGACTTTTCCTGCATATTTAACCTAAATGTTTAGATGTGAACTGTATTTAATAAAAATTTCGACAGAGTTTCCCCTAATTTTATAATATGCCCCCCTGTTGAACAAATAAAAAAACTCAAGACAGCCATATATGGCACCAAGCATTTATACCAATACCATAATCTATAATACAACAAAGTAAAACATGTACAAAATAAGTGTGAGGTTTAGATACTTACAAGTCTCTGTGCATGCTCATGGTGGGTTATTAATCCTCCCGTATGTATAGGAAGACTCTCTCCTCTCGGGCCTCCACATCTGTTAGTGGAGTTACGCCCTGAGATTGTCATGGCCACAGGGCTTCTCCAATACTCCTGCCATCAACTCCATATTTGCTCCAAAATAAAATGCGATCGTACAACAATCTTGCGTGTCGCACCAATGAAGTCGCGATAATGTGTACAAGATCGCCTCTCCCATAGTCTATATATGTTGGTGTCGATACCAAAATCCCAAAAAAAATCTTTGTGAAATAAGAACAAAAAAATTTAAAGTAATATCATGTCATAATATTTATGTAATTGGTGTATATAAAGCAATATAAAACAAAAGTAAATGTTTATTGTACCTAAAACTCCTGAAAGTAAAATTCATTTGTTGCTTGAGAGATATTCTTCCATACATAACCCTCAGGGTCAATCTATTCTTTAAATTTGGAAGTCATATTTCTAGAACACGGTCTAGACAAAAGCAACCTAATATAAGAAGAAATTTAATAAAATGTCAAATCTGATAAACCTATAACTTAATTATAAAGAAGTAGTCATTAATGTGATTTCATTTACAGAGGGTCATCAATTACTATGTACTTTCTTCTATCTGGTCCCTGATCTCCAGGCTTGCAGACGTCTCTGCCTTCCGATGAAGCGGTATTGGATGATATACGAGTTAGGGATGAGGATATTGATAGTGTAGTATGTCTTACAGTAGGTGATGCCTCAACTACAGCTGTAGGTTCGGGAGGGGGAGGAGGTGAGCTACTGGGAGCTGTAGAATGTGACGATCCACCTATATAGTAAGTGCTGCCAATCAAGCCTGTAAACCTGGGCTGCATAACCTCACGCTGTCTCTTTGGTCCCATACGACAAACCTGACAATCATTGTTTATCAAATTTTCTACTTATATAATAATTTGAATTCAATATGTGATACAATATATGGAAAAGGAAATAAGTCGATTTGTTTAATGTCATATCCAAGTACAAACGATGAAAATGACAGTGTTCAATTGTAGAACAAAAATAATAACAATCCTCATTCAATAGGGCATATGACAAATTCTTACACACACAACAATATATCAATGTTCAGTTGCTTATGTACTATACTGCAATGGTAAATTAAAATGACAAAATTATTTTGTTTGATTACATGTGACATAGGATTCGGTAAAGGTAAATGAGTTCCCGATGTGTGGATTCTTGAGAAGTGTCCTGGTCCATTCAAACGCACAAATTGAAACAGTGATACTTCTTCCCTCAGGTGTACGCTTTTGAACACCTTCTTGTAGCAGCATTTCTGCTATAGCTAAACTTATTGAGGATACATTGAATACATCGCCGGTCTTAGTATGAAAGACTAATTCTCCATATAAACTACTAGTAGGAACTGATTTACCTAAATCACAATTAGTATATATCTTTCATAATGTCATATTAGAAAATGATTAAATGAACTAATAATAGATATTAGTGCATACGTGAATGTCCAGACGAGGTTTGTGGAATTGACAAATTTTTCTTAAGAACTGATCTCCTTATTCCTTTACATATTGTAGTGATGTTGGACCCTGAAATTTTTTCTTTAGGTTAAGCATGATTTAAAAATAATTTTGGGGTTTTGACAGATTTAATTTTGGAGCTATAATTATGTCAAGGTTAGTAGGATTTGTTGAATGGGTAAGTAGAATTAAAGTGTTAATGTAATAAGGATGTTCAAGGACATTTTTGGGAGATCACTTAAGCATAAAGGAACATAAGTTTATAAGGAAGGGTAAGATGAACTTTTTGGGCTCATTAAGGGTAGAAATAGAAGAAGAATATGTTTTTCTACTTGTTAAGAGGAGAAAAACGTGAATTGAAGAGGGAGAAGAGTGAGAAACGAAATTAAGAGAGAGGAATAGAGGTTTCAGTGAAAGAAGGAAAGAAAATAAATCAAGGTTGTTAAGGTAGGTTAATCATCTTTTCTTCTTGCTTTATTAAAGGAATGAGTTGTGTTATGGATGAAGGAGTTAGAGAGGAAAAAGGGTTGTGTAGAGAATGAAAAGTTTGTGTTGGAAGAAGATGGATTAGGAGAACCCAATTGATTTTAGGGTTTCTAAACTAGGT
>JAOSBK010061122.1:0-15958 GCA_027568895.1 Erythroxylum shatona
ATGGGTTGGATTAGTCTTTCTAGTGGGTATCCTTAATTCGCTCATCTCTTGAACTTATTCGTTCCAGAGAGAAAAATAAAATGACTTATTTTCTATCGAATTGGTCACAACAACTCCCTACATTCCACGAAATTGTGCACCACAAATAAGAGCTAATAAATAGACCGATGGCATCGCGAGACAACCCGAGGCGGAGGGAAAAATATGAGGTACTTTATTGCTTAGGGATTTTTTTTGCAGATTGGATGCAGTTACTAATTCATGATCTGGCATGTACAAAATGAATTCCAACACGGAATGAAAGAAAAGGACAGTATACAAGATAGGTAGAAAAAGTTGTGATACTTGGCTCTACCCATGATCCAAAACTAAGGATGTAAAAGACTAGACCAATCCTATAGATCCGTAGAATTCATTGGGGATTCAAGACAACAATGGAAAAAAGTCCAAAATCTCAAAATGGTATAATCGAGATTTCTTGCAACTCTAGAATAACTTCCATATTTGAATTGAGGGCTTATACCTTATATTATAAGACTTATTTGATCTTATCAATGACCAGAATTAAACGAGGATATATAGCTCGGAGGCATAGAACAAAAATTCGTTTATCTGTCTCAAGCTTTCGCGGGGCTCATTCCAAACTTACTCGAAATAGTATTCAACAAAAAATAAGAGTTTTGGTTTCAACTCATCGGGATAGAGATAGGCAATTATCTTCTTTTTTTATTCCCTTCCGTCATTCCTTAAGTCCCATAGGTTTGATTTGATCCTGTAGAATCAAACTCATTTTCTCATTATTATTTTGAAAATTAGTCATATATATATATATATATATATATATATATATATATAGATACACACACACACACACACACACACATATATATATCAGAAATAATACTATATTTCAACTCAAAATATGAAAACATTAAGTTATTATATTATTGTTCCTCTATTTTTCTTATAAATTGTCTTCTCCTCTTGTATTATATGTTAGATGTGAGACACTTCCATTTATAATATTTATTAAACTTTGGGACAGTGATTTTATTAATGCCTGAATTTTGACGCCGCATTTAACTAAGTACTTATTTTCTTTAAACTTGACCATGTCAATACCTCTATCAATTAATTTAAATAGGATTGTTGATTCAACATTAGCCTTTGTGTTATCGTTCCATTACGGTTGACATGATATTGTGTGACAAATTACTCTTAAAATTTTATATAAATCATTAATAAAATATTAAATCTTAAAAAAAATACTCCATTAGATCCGAATCTAGCATTTTATAATAATTTTTTGTTTTCACCATGATTTTGAATCTTATTCCATACCAGCCAGAAAACGGTACAAAATAAGGGTACTTATATATCGGGTCTAAATACCAGTTGGTACTAGCCTATTTCTTCTAATATCTACTGGTACTAGTCGGTATTTATAATACCGGCCATATATCAGTTAGTATTGGAAAATTTAAAAAATATAGGGATTAAGTTGTAAAATTTTCAAAAAAATTTAAAATTTAACTGCCTCCCATCTCTCTCCCTTTTCTTTTTTTCAAAGTTTTTTAATTTGTTATTTAGTTAAACTTTTATTGTTATTTATTAATTTTTATTTTTAAAATAAAATAAATATTTTATTACTAATAATAATTATAAATTAAATATAAATTATAAATAAATTATTTTATTTAAATTTATTTTAATCTTTTATATAATAATAATTAATAAAGTATTAATAAAAATATTTTATTTTTTAAGATAAATAATTTTAAAAATATTATTTATAAACTAATGTTTATTTTATATATTTTAATTATTAAATCAAAATTTTATTTGAAATATATTTTTAAAAAATATTTTTAAATTTAATTAAATTTATTATAATTACTAAATTAATTTTATATATTAAATTAAATTAAGATATTTATAATTTTAGTAATAATTAATTTTAAGTAATTAAATATATAATATATTTAATTGATAGTAAATTAAATAATATATGTTTTGTTTCATATTTAAATTCTACTTGGTTGTTCCTTTATCACGAACTCTTGTTGTAAATTATAATAATTTGAGAGTTAAAGACATTTATTATTCTTTTTATTGGATATTTTGATAATTATTATTTATTATATAATGAAAATTGAAATTATAATATTTTAAATACTTTATATTATTCCTAATTTTATTTGTATGATAATGATTGTCTTTTTATATAAATTGTGGTTATTATTTATATGTAAAATATCTAAAAATAATATTTCATATTAATCGTGCTTATTATTTATTATTTTGATTGTTGGAGACATATTTAAAAATATATAGTACAACTGTACAATATAATAATGGACTATTTTGTAAATTTTAAAAAATTCAAAGACTATTTCATAAATTTAAAAAATTACTTGAAATGATACTTAGGATTAACCAATACTGTACCGTACTAGAACTCAATCCTATGTTCTATTCGGAACATTGATACAACTTTTTCAAAAAAAAAGAACCAAGTGGTAGTTAGATCGTCAATTGGCATCACCGGTAATTATAAAGTAAGATAGGTTTCTTAGAACAATCAAAAAAGGAAAAACAGAACACAGGTTAGTGAATATGTGATGTTTGCTTTTTTGTTTACAAGGGAAAACACAAATTACAAGGTCCTCCGAGGGAGGCTAACCCCTGTCATGTCCTCTAGGAGGATAGTGGCACACCCAGAGGGTGCTCTATCAAAAATGGTGATCACGAGTCCCAAAGTAAAAGCATGATTATCGAGCCAGTTAGCACACCGATTGCCCTCTCTCTATGTGTGTCGAGGAAAAACAACCCAATTCCGGATAAGTAGTTCGTTGATGCCTAGGACTATAGGGTTGAGAGTTAGGGATCGTTGTGGGCCATCGGAGAGGAGCTCTGTAACCACGAGAGAGTCAAGTTCCAGCACCACGTGCCGAAAGCCAAGGATCCAGGCCAGTAGGAGACCCAAGTAGACTCCCCAAAGTTCAGCCAAAACAGGGGAACACCTGCCGATATTCTGAGCAAACTCACCAAGCCAATCCCCAAAGCTGTCCCGAAGAAGACCACCTGTAGTGGCCAAAGAGGTGTCTCTGCAACACGCGCCATCCGTATTCAGTTTGACCCACCCTGAGGTAGGCGGGCACCACCCAATACATTTCTCAGATCACGGGCGAGGGGCCAGCCTTGCTCGACTAAGCGAAGCGGAGGCCTGGTAACTCAGGCGGACATAATTAAGGACGATCGTCGCGGGAGAACTCGGCCAGGAAAACTGAGTGTCGAAAAGGGCCAAATTGTGCCAGGTCCATAGGAACCAACAGGCAGTCCCAAAGATAGCTGCCCAATCAAGGCCCAAAATCAAATGATGGGTCTGGAGGTTAGTAATGAGCCATTCTTGGCGATTACTAGTGAAGAAGGTGGGAAGGATGGCTTGACGAGGGAAAGTAAGCCAAAGATTTCGCGCTTTTGGGCAATCGCGAACAATATGGAGCGAGGTCTCCTCTGTACGACAGTGATAGCAATCCATGCTCATGGTAAGGTGCTGACGAGCGCGTTGCTGATTGGAGAGGAGTCAGTCTTCAGCCAATAGCCAAAGAAAGGAACGGATACGCTGTGGCCTGATCCACTGCCAAATGGTCTTCCATAAGCGGTCGGGTTGAGCCCGAGGGGGCTCCATAAGCAGCTAGTAGGCTGAAGCGGTAGTGAATATTCCGAAAGGTGATGGTTCCTAGACAAGCTTGTCCGCTCCAAGGTAAAGCTTGAGGGGAAGGCGCCCATAATGACCGTCCAGATGGAGGAAGGAAGCAAAGGTTGAAATTGAGGTCAATCCCAATGGCCATTGGTATCTACGAACTAGTGAACGCAACGGTCAAGGTCTGAGGAAGGGATAGGGGTGGTAACATGCTGGACGAGAGGATCCACATTGGCAACCCATGGGTCAAGCCAAAACCGAGTCTGGATCCCGTCTCCAATCATCCATCGCATACCATTGATGACGTTGGGCCAGATGGCCCTGATGCTCCGCCACACCATAGATCCACCGGTAGGAGGAAGAGCTGAAGGGATATGGTTAACATCAAATTTATATTTGGCTGATAAAATTTGGACCCACAAGACGTTAGGATTAGTGATCATAGCCCATCCTAGTTTAGTAAGCAAAGCATCATTGGTGGCGCAGATGTTTCGAATCCCTAACCCACCTAATTCCTTTGGTTGGCAAACTTGAGTCCAGGGAACAAGGTGAATCTTTCGAGTACCGGGGGAGGATCCCCATAAAAAGGTACGGAAAATCTTCTCCAATTCATCGCACAACTCCCGAGGAAGGTGAACCGTTTGCATTGTAAAAGTAGGAAGCGCAGAGAGAACCGACTGGATCAAAGTGATGCGGCCCGCAAAAGACAAGAAGTTGGCTTGCCACCCTGATAGGCGTTGTTGGACTTTGTCGAGGGGATACTGGTAAGTCTTTTTAGTGACTTTTTCATGAAGCAGGGGAACTCCAACATATCAACCGAGGTCCGGTGTCTGTTTGAAGCCTATCGCTCGGCTAAGGGTACGCGCCGTAGAAGTGGAAATGTTCCAGGAGAAGAAGATTCAAGATTTGTCCTGACTAACGCTTTGACCTGATGCAGCACAAAAAGTAGCCAAGGCGTCACGGATGACAAAGACCTGATCAATGGAAGCTTCAGAGAACAAGATGAGGTCGTCAGCAAAAAACAGGTGAGATATGGGGGACCAGTGC
This sequence comes from Erythroxylum shatona, assembly GCA_027568895.1. Classification (NCBI taxonomy): domain Eukaryota; kingdom Viridiplantae; phylum Streptophyta; class Magnoliopsida; order Malpighiales; family Erythroxylaceae; genus Erythroxylum; species Erythroxylum shatona. The sequence continues at coordinate 4,754 of JAOSBK010061122.1, forward strand.
GGCTTAAAGTGATAGGCACCTAACGTCCATGAGCCACGGAGTGGGTGATGAGATGGCCAAGGCGCTCCATGCACAACACAAAAAGGTAAGGTGAAAGGGGGTCTCCTTGACGGGTGCCTCTAGCAGGGGTAAACTCATCACCTAAAGCTCCATTCCAGTTAATCTGCATAGTCACCGTGGAAACACACTTCATGATAAGATTAAGGAGGGAGTCCAGGATTCCGATGGTACTGAGAGTATCGTGGATAAAGTCCCAAGAAAGCTGATCGTAGGCTTTTTCCAGATCGACCTTAAGCATCAAAAAATCCGTTTTACCGGTTTTGTGTCACATGGAGTGAATAACCTCCTGGGCAATAATGATGTTGTCAACAATGTGTCGGCCAGGGACAAAGCCACATTGGGTCGGGGCTACAAGCTTGTCGAGGTGGGGTTTTAGCCTATTGATGACAACTTTGGTGATAGCTTTGTAAAGGACTGTGCATAGAGCGATAGGGCGGAACTACGTAATCGACTACAGGCAGGGGGTCTTGGGAATGAGGACCAAGATGGTATGATTCAAGGCTTGCTCCCAAATTTCGTGTCTAAAGGTTTGTTGTATGAATAAGATGAGATCAGACCCAATTTGATCCCACTGGGATTGGGAGAAAAGCGCAGTGAAGCCATCAATGCTTGGCGCCTTATGAGGATTCATGTCGAAGAAAGCAGTCTTGACTTTGTTGGGAGAGATATGTGCGAGCAGATCCGTACAAGCCTGACGAGGGAGAGGGGGAAAGTACCGGAAGGAAGAGGGGGTGGCGGTGTAGACTGGCCAGTGGTGTAAAGGTTAATAAAAAAATTACGGGCGATTCGTTGAATGCCCCCAGGATCCGAGCTAGCACACCCATGTTCATCGCTGATGGAGTGACAGTGTTGAGTTCAGCGGCGGCCCGTAGTGATCGCATGGTAGTACTTGGTGTTCTTGTCCCCCTACGCGATCCACTGGCATCGCGATTTTTGGTGCCAGAACAATTCCTCCTGAATGAGGACTTGTTCAAGCTCCTGTTGCAGATGAACCTCCAGGTCGCGCAGAGAATCGGAGTCACTGGCATCCAGATGGGATTGAATGCCCCAAAGACGCCCCGTGAGGCGTCGTTTGCGTCAAAAAATGTTCCCGAAAGTGTTCGAGTTCCACTGCTGCAGCTTGGTAGCCAAATGTTCGAGCTTAGCAGTAAGAGTCGAAAAATTGGGATGTCAATTGTCCTTGACAGTTTGGCCAAAATGTTCATGGGTTAGCCAGGCAGATTGAAAGCGAAAAGCCCGAGGGAAAGTGGAAGGGAAGTGACCAGGAGGGGCCGATGATCAGATTTCAAGAAGGGAAGGGAATGAACAGTCGTGTGTGGAAAGACCGTCAACCAGGGACTCGAAACGAAAGCGTGATCAAGGCGGGCGCAAAGTGGACCCCATCTCTAGGTGAATTTGGGCCCTATAAACCCAAGATCATGCAGATGACAGCAGTGGATGCAGTCTTGAAAAGAAGGGCTCACTCCTGAACGGAGTCGGGAGCCACCACGTTGATCATCGTTGTCCAGTTTGGCGTTAAAATCACCTCCTAAAAGCCAAGGTATAGAGGTAGATCGGGCAATGTGCCGTAAATGGTCCCACAAGAAGTGTTGGAGAGAGTAAGTTAGACTAGAATAAATAGCAGTGAAAACGAAAGAAGTATGGGTCTAATGGATCTTGACATGAATGAATTGGCGATAGGTTATCAGAATTTGAATAGGGGTGTCCGTATTCCATAAAAACCAAATGCCTCTGGAGAAGCCTACAGCCTCCACTCTGAAGGATTGGGTGAAGCCCAAGTTCTTACTAACTTTCTGTGCTCGAGAGCCACTGATGCGATATTCCATCAAAACTATCAGCATCGGTTTGTGAGTTCAGATGTAATCCTTGAGGATGGGCTGGAAAGATTTGCCCCCAACCCCTTGGTAATTCCAAAGGAGGATGAACATAAAAACAGTTAAAAGGAGTGGCCCAAGATGCAGGGGTGCCAGCCCCATCGCTAAGTTGTCCCTCGTCAGGGGAAATCTCAGGAGTCTCTACGATTTCATTCATCGGGGAGTCAATTACTATAGGGGCATCGTTGACGGAAGAGGAAATTATCGTAGGGTCGGGGGGCCTCGGAGGGGGAATGAGGTGTTCGAATGTCGCAAGGGAGGGACTCACGAAGTTGCTCGGGGGGGTCTTCCTCCATTCGGGATTTGGTGGTGTCGTCAGTTGGAGGGGTGGCGCGAGATGGGTCATGGAAAATAACATCGGAGTGGGAGGCCAAAGTGATAGTAATGTGATTTTGGTTGGAAGGGGAGGGGTCTGCGGGCTTGGGGCCCATGTCCAAAGGGCTAGTTGCTTGTGGGGGAACCTAGGTTGGGCTGAGAGGGAGGCCCTGTTGCCCTTGGGCCAGGTTAGTAGCAAAGGAAGGGGAAGGGCCCAGGCTGGAGGAGGTGAGGCCAAGGCTAGTCTAGTGAGCTTGCGGCCCACGCTGAAGGGAGGGCCCAGGCGTGCGTGGAACCCTCCCAGAAGCCTGGTGCGACATCGTCTTCCCACTGGACGTGCCTCTATTGGGACGAGAAGGTTCGGGAATGTATGAAGACATGGGAGGTGGAAGCGAGGTGGAAGACGCTGCGTCGACGGTGGCGAGTGGGCTGAAGCGTGACCCCTGGGTTCTCGCGTTGTTGTCAGAACGTCTCCTTTCGCGTCCCGTCTTGGTGCCGTTGGGAGTATGGGGACTGCGCCTCTGGACTTGGATCTAGGGGTCGTAAAGGTCATTGGGAGTTAGAGTCGTTGATGTAGATGGGGGCGCAACCAATGGGGAATCTGTTGGGTGTGCCGGTGGGTGAGCTTCCAGAGGGGCAATCGGTGGGATGGACCCAAAGGAATCGGCGAGTGCTGGAGGAGTCGACTGTTTCTGAGGACAAAACTTTGTTTCATGTCCAGTGTGGCCACACGCAAAGCAAATCAGTGGTAAGCCCTCGTATGCGACCTTAATCCGTTCTCTATCAAGCTCCACAAGGGATCGAAGTGGTGATTTCAAATCAATTTCTACCGCCACTCAGGCGTATCTGCCGCGCTGAGCTTGCTGAGTAGTGAAGTCGATGCGGATGGTTCGGCTAATCAGGTTTCCAAGTGCCCTTAGGATAGACGGGTGATAGAGCGCCACTGACAGCTCAGGGAACCTGACCCAGGTGACCACATGGGAGACCTCACCGGACGATGGCCAGAAGGAAGATTTCCAAGCCTGCACAAAAAGAGCGTGTCCCATGATCACCCAAGGCCCACCCGTAAGGGCGTTGAGGTAGTCTGCTTCCTGTACAAAATTAATCAAGAAAAAATCATTCTCTAAATCAATTATTTTCATTGGACCTGTGAGTTGCCACATGGAGTGTAATCGCTGTTTGAGCAGGTTGAAACCGATGCGGCGGCCCAGCAACTTGACTACGACCGTTGTAGCCCAACGCTTATGGAGGCGACCTTTGAGCGAGTTTGAGAACTCAATTCCTAGTCCAAGCTTGCCTTGCACCAATGTGAGGTCGCCCTCCTCGACTTCCACGGGTTCCTCATCTGGCCAGGTAAATTCTTCTGCCTCATCTGTGTGGGATTGCCCAGAAACTGCTACGTTGTAGCTTAGGGGGAGGGGAGATGGGCCAACGGTGGGAGGGGGGGGATCCTCCTCCCTTTCACGGATCCGGACCTTCTTAGCAGCATGTCCAGCGGTGGACTGAGAAGTGAGGTCGTTGCGGGAAGGGTCAGAGCGTTGCCATTGTGCGGTAGTCTTGGGTGGGAGTTGAATGTCCATGGTCATAAATAGTATTCTACTTTAATTTCAGAACAGAGAGAATCTGATCCCAACGAGTGGTTACAATCGGCATTCCGTGATGTTTGCTTTACCACTAGAATGAATACAAACAAACAAATACTTGCATATGTGAAGCAAAATAACAGTGAGAAGCAGAGGATGGCCGTATCACGAGAATGTTCTTCCACCGCAGCTTCGGCACTAAAGTAAAGAACCACAACATGAGACTTCAACTAAAAGTTAGTTTTTTTCGTTTACCTAATGAAAAACATATGATTCCAATAATAGCAAAGTAGTCAAGTTGGAGGAGGACTATATATATATAAAGGTACATCCTTTGATTATAAGGTAGTTTCAGTTTCAGACCATAATAGAATCAAGAGGATTTTTGTTTCTTAGAAATGATGGGTTTCAATGGGTTTGTTTTGTCAGCTTTTGCAGTGGTGTTGCTCGCCACCAGAGCTTGGACACAAAGACAGGAGCCCCAGGTGCCTTGTTTCTTCATCTTTGGTGATTCACTGGTCGACAATGGGAATAACAATAGGATACTTACACTTGCGAGGGCCAACTACAGGCCTTACGGGATTGATTTCCCCCAAGGAGCTACCGGTCGATTCACTAACGGTCGAACTTATGTTGATGCACTAGGTAATTGTTATACTCAGCTAAAATTGTTTGATCGTAGTCACTACGGACTACAAATACTGCAAATGACGGGCATGCGGTGATGAAGTATGCAAGCTTCTCGTTTAGACACAATCACATACTTCATTACTGCAACATGATGATTGATCTTCAAAGTTTAGTTTACCGGTTTGTGCAACTTTTTGCAGCTCAACTACTTGGCTTCCCTACTTACATTCCTCCTTACTCGGGGGTCAGAGGGAGCGACTTGTTAAGGGGAGCCAATTATGCATCTGGAGCAGCTGGAATTCGAGATGAAACTGGAAACAATTTGGTAAAGAAAATCATATATCACAGGAGGATTGTATAATCAGAAGAAATGAATGGGAGGGCCCAATTTATTCTGATGGAATTTTTTATGATTGTGTTTAACAGGGTGCTCATATGTCAATGAACCAACAAGTGGCGACTTTCGGTAATACAGTACAAGAACTGAGGAGGTTGTTCAGAGGCGATACCAATGCACTTAATAGCTACCTGAGTAAATGCATCTTCTATTCTGGGATGGGAAGTAACGATTACCTTAACAACTATTTTATGCCAACTTTCTATACAACTAGCTCAGATTACACTACAACAGCTTTTGCTGCTTCGCTTCTTCAGGATTACACTCGCCAGTTATCAGTAAGTTGCCAAAAGTTTCAATGTAAATTTGAATATAATTAACTGACAGACTTGAGTTATTATTTTCGTTATCTAATATGATAAATTTATGGAGAGTTTTCATCATTCTGCACCAGGTCAGAAAATTCTGATATGCTTCTTCAATTTTCTGCAGCAACTGTATGCATTGGGAGCTCGAAAGATTATAGTAACAGCTGTTGGGCAAATTGGTTGCATTCCATATCAGCTTGCAAGATATAATACAAATAGTACCAACAAATGCAATGAGACCATCAATCAGGCAATTTCCTTGTTCAATTCGGGGCTCTTCAAGCTGGTTCAACTTTTCAATAATGGTCAACTACCAGGAGCCAAGTTTGTGTACCTGGATTCTTACAAAAGCACTAGTGATCTCTCTCTCAATGGTTCCAGTAACGGTGAGTCCAAAATCATCTCTTTCATGATATTCTAGATCGAATGTTTATACTGAAACTCGAGATTTATATACTGAAAACAGGATTTGAAGTAGTGGACAAGGGATGCTGCGGTGTGGGAAGAAACAATGGGCTGATAACTTGTCTTCCTCTACAACAGCCGTGTGAAAATCGGGAGAAGTACCTGTTCTGGGACGCTTTCCATCCAACAGAGTTGGCAAACATCTTGCTAGCCAAGGCAACTTTCACTTCACAATCATACACTTATCCCATCAACATCCAACAATTGGCTAGGCTTTGAGGGATATTTGTTGCCACCATGTTTTGTTAATTATGCCCAAAAGGATTCTACTCAAGAACTTTGAATAAATTTATTATTTTAATATATATTTTTCTTGTTTCATCGTCTTCAAATGATTATTTTGAGAATTTCAGTATATAATTAAAAAATAATTATTTCAGTAATTATATGTATATTCTATCCGTAATAACCATTATTTTAATAATTCTTATGATTAAATCTCCTACCGTCTTGCCCTTTTCTCTCTAATGGGTGCAAGTTTCGTCATGCCCTAGTGCATGGTTCTGTTCCGGTATCCATTTTTCTCTGTTTTCTCTCAGTTTTTCTCTGTTTCGAGCTGCTAGTTATGGAGCCTGCTCTTCACCGCTTATCCATTCGGGATAAAGAAGAGGATGAATTGGTGATTAAGGCTTCTGAGATAGAAGGGAGCCGCCTCGATTATGACTTGTGTCTGCTAGGTCGATTTCTGGGCGAAAGGAACATTAATTTCAATGTCATGGAAAGAACGCTTCTCAATCTATGGCGTCCCATTCAAGGATGCTCGATAAAACCATTTGGAGGGGAGGGGCTTTATTTATTCCAATTTTTTCACATTGTTGATCTTCGGAAAATGATGGCAGGAGAGCCTTGGAGTTTTAACAACTGCATTCTTTTGGTTCATCAGTTGAATGAGGGGGAGAACCCAGAGGAAGTGGAGTTTCGGTATGCTGATTTCTGGGTTAGAGTTCATGATCTCCCCCCGGGTTATGCTTCGGAATCCTTAGCGATTGCTCTGGGCAATATCATGGGCATGTTTTTGGAGTATGATACGGGCAATAAGCGATATTCTTTTGTTAATTATATGAGTATTAGAGTCAGATTAAACATCACCGAACCACTCATGAGAACTAAGAAGATCCGCAAGTAGGGGAGTGATTTCTTTGAGGTTGCTTTCAGTTATGAACGGATACCTCTTATTTGTTATCTGTGTGGGATTATTGGTCATAGCGAATCTAGCTGTGTGAGACTCACTGAGTTGCCGGAAGAGGAGATCAAACGAGAGTGGCCGGAGGAAATCCGATCGGAATTTCGAATTCAAAACAGAATCCAGCCAAATCAGTGGAGAAGAGATCCCGCTTATCCCGCTTCTCTTGATGGAAGGTCCAACAATCACGGGATCTCATATTTGGGGGCAGACCGATCCAAGCATAATCGGATCATCAATTCGTATGGATCTTTTTCTAGACAATTTACATTTGCACGAAATGTTGACTTTGCTAAGACCGCAACGGTCGTCTCTAATATTGAAGTGTCTGGGATTGCCGCCATGCTAGATGATGCTCTACAGGCAAAGGAAAATACGGATATGATTATTGATGAAGTTAAGAAACGACCCCGGGAAACTTCATATCCTGGTCCCAATTTTGATGAGATGAACGGCAGTAGACTTTCATCTTCCTCAGCTTCAACTTCTTGCTCTACTGATTCACCAACGGCCGGTCTTGCTTGTGAGACCCGCCGACTCCCATGATTTGCATCACCTGGAACTGCCGCGGTTTGGGCAACCCGCGTGCAGTCAATGCTCTTAAAGATGTTGTTAAGACTAATAAGCCTCATTTTCTTTTTCTTAGTGAAACTCTAGTTAAGTCTAGCAGGTTGGAGAAACTTCGTACTTTATTAAACTTTGATTGTTGTTTTAGCGTTGATAGGTGTGGTCGCAGTGGAGGTCTTGCTATGTTTTGGAATAATATTTCTAATGCTTCTGTTTTGGGTTTTTCGTCTAACCATATTGATATGGAGATTCTTCTCTCCAATAATGTTAAATGGCGCCTCACCGGTTTCTATGGCTTCCCGGATTCTCATAGAAAACGAAATAGCTGGGAATTGCTTAAAGCCCTTTCTCGGCGTTATAGCTTACCGTGGGTTTGCATGGGAGATTTCAATAACCTTCTTTCCGTTAATGATAAGTTTGGTGGTAGGGACTACTCTGTTTCTCTTATGGATGGATTTCGTGCGTGCATTGAGGATTGTCGGCTTATTGATGTCCCTCTTGTGGGGTTTGGATATACTTGGGAACGAGGCAGAGGATCGGACTCATTGGTCATGGAGCGGCTAGATAGGGCGTTTGTTACGTCAGATTGGATTGATCTGTTTTCTTTCCACAAACTTTATAATTTGGTGTGCCCTTATTCCGATCACAGTCCCATTAAGTTGATTGCTAGTTCTGAATTACCGTCTAAAAAAATCAGGCGCTTCAAATTTGAGAATAAATGGTTGCTAGAAACTGGATTTATGAGGGTTGTGTCTGATGCTTGGTCACGGGGTAGACATGTTGATCTCTTAGACAAAATCTCTGCTTGCAGTGTGGCTCTTATGGAATGGCAGAAATCGCAAGCCCATAATTTCACATATAGAATTGCTATTGCTAAAAGGCGCATAGATGTTATTCGGAACTCTAGGACGGATGAGGGGTTGCTTTTGCAAGCTAAAAATGAGCTTTCTAATCTTCTTGCTCAGGAGGCTATCTATTGGAAGCAAAGGTCTAAGATATTTTGGCTTAATTTTGGGGAGGCTAATTCCAGATTTTTTCATGCTCAGGCATCCAAACGAAAGCGAATTAATCATATCGATTTTTTGGAGGATGCTCAAGGCAATGCTTTCTCGAATGTTGATCATATGTGCTCAATTGTTATGAATTATTTTAATGATCTCTTTGCAGCTCCTTTAGAAACACCGAATATGGAGGATTTTGACTGTATTCACCAGGTGGTGACAGATAGTGACAATTTGTCCCTTCTCTCTCCCTTTCAAATGGAAGAATTCAAGACTGCAATTTTTGAAATGCACCCTGACAAAGCACCTGGTCCCGATGGTATGAATCCTGCTTTTTTTCAAAAATGTTGGGATACTGTGGGCGTTGATATTTTTACTCAGTGTTGTTCATGGCTTGACAAATGTGAGTTCCCTGCCTCTCTTAATAATACTACTATTGTCTTAATTCCAAAAAAAGACAAGCCTAGTAGTATGAAAGATTTGCGGCCTATTGCCCTCTGTAACGTGATCTATAAAATAATAGCCAAGGTTCTCGCTAACAGACTCAAAGCTATCCTTCCTAGGATTATTTCTCCTATGCAGTCCGCGTTTGTACCTGGTCGATTAATTTCTGACAATATTATGGTTGCGTTTGAGATTATTCATTATATGAAGAATAAAGGACGTGGTTCACAGGGTGATGTTGCTTTTAAGATTGATATTAGCAAAGCTTATGACCGCGTTGATTGGAGGTATCTTGAATTTATCATGTTAAAGCTCGGTTTCGATAGTAAATGGGTCAGATGGATTATGTTATGTGTTACGACAGTCAATTATTCAGCAGTCTTGAATGATAGAACTGTAGGCCCTATTGCTCCTAATCGTGGTCTTAGACAGGGTGATCCATTGAGCCCTTATTTATTTATTTTATGTGCTGAAGGGTTATCGGCTCTTTTAAGGAAAGCTGAGTTAAGAGGTGATATTCATGGCATTAGCATTTGTCGGGGTGCTCCCTCAGTTTCTCACCTGTTTTTCGCCGACGATAGCTTTTTCTTTTTTAAAGCTTCTTCAACTGAGTGTAGGCAGATCAAGCGGATACTATCCACTTATGAGGGAGCTTCGGGTCAAGCTATTAACTTACAGAAGTCTGGGGTGATGTTTAGTTCCAATACGACAGTCGATGCTAAGCAGGAAGCTATTTCGATTCTGGGGGTCTCTCAACCTATTGACCATGGTAGGTATCTGGGTCTGCCATCGTTAATCGGGAAGAACAAAAAACAGGTGTTTGCATTTTTGAAAGACCGTCTCAGTAAGCGCATCCATAGCTGGACACATCGTCTGCTCTCCAAACCAGGCAAAGAGATCGTTCTTAAGACGATTGCTCAGGCCATCCCTACCTTCTGTATGAGTGTTTTCCTGCTTCCTAAAGGTATTTGCGATGACCTGCACAAAATGATGAACGCTTATTGGTGGGGCTCTTCAGCTGGTCATCGATCTAAAATTCATTGGGCTAAATGGGAAAAGCTCTGTGCTCCTAAGAAGTTGGGTGGTATGGGTTTCCGCGATTTACACTGTTTTAACCTTGCTATGCTCTGTAAACAGGGGTGGCGTTTCCTCACTCGGCCGAATTCGTTGTGCAGTCAATTATTTAAAGCAAGATATTTCCCCACTTGCAATTTCCTTAACGCCACAGAAGGACGGAACCCTAGCCTAATTTGGAAAAGCATCTTCTCGGCCAAATTTTTATTGGGTAAAGGGGCTCGATGGCGAGTGGGCAACGGCGATTCAATATTGGTTTTTAAGGATCCATGGCTTAATCGGGAGGAGGATTTCTTTGTGCGATCATCTCCATTAAGCGGCATGGAAGATTTGAAGGTTAGTGATCTGTTTAACTCTGCGAAATCAGGCTGGGATGGTTTGTTTGTCACCGGGATTTTAGCCCCAGAAGAAGCTTCTTACGTTCTTAAAATACCTATTTCCCCTTAGCTAGAGGCTGATTATTTTTGCTGGCAATATACAAAGAATGGGGTGTATAGCGTTAAATCTGGCTATAGAGTGGCCACCGACCACCATTCTCAACCGTCTTCTTATGTGGTTGGAGGGCCTTGGAATTCTATCTGGAATGCTCAGATCCCCCCGAAGATCAAGGATTTTCACTGGAGGCTGCTGCGTGATTTTATCCCCTGTAAACAGAGACTCTATGACAGAGGTGTTTCTTTGGATGTTTCTTGCAATAGATGCGGCCTGATGGAAAATGTGCATCATCTGCTGCTTTCTTGCCCGTATGCCAGACGCGTTTGGACTTCTGCAGGTATTTGTTTACAAGGTGATGATATTAAATCATGCATCTCTTCAGTTTTAGCTGGCAATTTATCTGAAACTGGTTGTCGAATCTTGGTTATTTGCTGGAGCATTTGGTTCCACCGTAATCTTTTGTGTTGGGAACAAAAGGATACCCCTCCTAATGTTGTTGTGAGTTTTGCGGATGGTTTTCTTAAGGATTGGCAAGAGGCTAAACATGCTTTTAATCAGATTCCTACGAACTGTCACAATTTTCCTCGTGCTCACTCTTGGCGCAAACCTGAGCTGGGATGGTTGAAGTGTAATGTTGATGCTTCGGTCTTAAGGAGGGAAAATAGTTCAGGGTTTGGGGTTGTTCTCAGAGATGACCAGGGTCGGTTTGTGAAAGCTTTTTCAGGTCATATTCCCGATTGTGTGGATGCTTTGATGGCTGAAGCAATTTCCTTCAAAGAAGCGTTGGCTTGGCTCAAGAGCTCAAATCTTGACAAAGTTATTCTAGAGTCAGACTGTTTAGAAGTGATTAATAATCTTCATGAGCCTTC
>JAOSBK010061271.1:0-15935 GCA_027568895.1 Erythroxylum shatona
ATAAAAATAGAAAATATGTAAAAAATATATTCTTTAATTGTTTGTATATATTTTTATATAAACAAACTATTTTTAATATAAATATCATAAAAAAATAAAATATATTAAGTAATTAATACTAATATTTTTATATAATTAATAATAAAATAATAAACCTCTTGCAACAACCATTTTAATATAAAGGGTATAAAAGTTATTTATTATACATTACATTACATTCTATTCCATATATCTTCCAAATAATATTTCAGTACATTACATTATGAACCCTTCCATCTTTTCCAAACAACTTTTTATTATATTACATTCCATTCCATTATAAACTATTCATTTTATTTCATTCTATTACATTTCATTCCATTAATTAACATTCAATCAAACAGCAACTAGAGGAGTCCAATTAAGACTTTCATCAGAGACCAATTACATATAGCAGCAAGCTTCCTCAGTAGCAAAGCGAGTCTTTTAGGGGGTTTGTTTTCGTTTCTCATTCCTCTTTAAAAGGGAATTATTTTTGTGAGTTTTACATCTGGGTAACCATTTCAATTCTGGGTTTTGAATTAGTGTGCTTCTTATTGTTGCTTCATCCAATCTTTCAAGTGTTTTTGCTGCTTTTACTTGTAATATGGTTGCGGAATGGTATGATCTTCAGTTTTTATGTGTGGTTGCTTAATGAATTTTTTTTCTTCTAATTTTGGATTTTCGCAGTTTTATGATTTCCCGGGACTGCTTCGAAGGTTACATCCGAGGTTGGAAGTGTCACACCGTTTAATTTTCATGTGTCTTTGGTGGAAATAGCAAAAGCGGTTTCCCAGTTCTCTGGAGGTCATTGATGCCTAGTTCTTTCTTCTTTGAGACATAATTCCCTTAAAAATTTTGGCTTGACAACACTTTAGCGTTCACCTGGTGTTTCTATCATCTATCTCTGCTTTTTGGGGCGAGAAAATGTTTCTACTTGGAGCTACTATTATGCCAAAGTCCTTTTCACCTCTTTATTCGATGAATGTGGAGCGTAGTTTACTTCACTGGTCGTTAGCATCTTATCAAGATATGTGCTCTAACGTTCTGTTAACCGGTCGATGGGACAGTGTTTTTCCACCCCCTTTGCACTGTTGGCGCCTTCCAAAAACTTGTACTTACTTTGCGGTTTCCAGGAAGTCTGATTCAGAAACTGACCCTGAATCAAGCTCCAAGCCCAAAACTAAACCCAAAAGAAGAACTCGCCTCCCAGAATCTGAGAATTCTCAACGAGAAGGTGAAGATTCTGAAAGGGTATTCCCGACAATAATCCCAAGGAAACCAAGGCGTGGTCGGAAGAGTGAAGCAGCTGCTGTTGAAGATTATGTTCGTGGCACACTTGAGCGAACTTTTGCAGCAATTGGCAAAAAGAATCCGGAACTTTTTGAGAATAAGGGAAGTATAATAAAGGAAAGAGTTGACGATGAGGTAGATTCTGATGCAGATGAAGAGGAAGAAGTTGGGGCTGGTGATGATGATGTTGGTAGGGGAAAAGGAAAGAGAAATAAGTTTGTTGTTGAGCAAGAAAGTCCTAACTGGCCACTTGATGCTGATGTTGGGTGGGGAGTAAGAGCCTCGGAGTATTTTGATAAGTATCCAATCAAGAATGTTGTTGGGGAAGATGGTGCGGAAATTAACTGGGAAGGGGAGCTTGATGATACCTGGATAAAGGAGATTAACTGTCTAGAGTGGGAAAGCTTTGCCTTTCATCCTAGCCCCCTCATTGTTCTTGTTTTCGAGAGATATAACAGGTAACCTCTTTGCAAGGTTTGCTCAGTTTTTTCTCATGCTGGAGCATTGATCAACTTCTAGACTTGTATATCTCTGCCTTTTGTAATCATCAAAATATTTTGTTTGTTTTTTCTTGTTTGTGAAAGTTCTCAAATGATTGAGAATTGAAAGCTGTAATTTTGGGTCCTCGATAATTATGCAATATGATTCTGAAGATGAATCCAAACATTAATAGCTCCTCTGGGAAGCAGGTGGACGTTTTGTTCCTTTACATTTGTGATTCAGATAGAGATCAGTTGTGGCATAAATATTTTCTAATACCACCAATAGAATTTCTTAAAGTTACTATTGGTTGTGTGCTTTTGTGCTGAATCCCTCACAAATATCATTTCTCCATTAGCTGTTAAAATCAATCTTGCAAATTCGAAAGAATCATAAATGACAGATTTTTGTATGCACAACTAAGATTTATGTCAATCAACTTTTGTGTAGTAATTAAGTTGTTCAAAACTTTTATGGTAATTAGAATATATACTTGAGTTGTGTTGGTTTCTTGTTCAGTCTCAGCTACTGAGACTTCAATGGTATGGAATTACGTCAGCTGTTATCTAATTTTTCCTTGCTCAAGTTGCATCGTAAATTACTTATCTACTAGCTGCTTAATATAAGTTAAACGTGGATACTGATTTCAAGCTGCTTTTTTCTTGGCCTGTCATTTCTTCATTTATGTGCTTCTTTCTAGCAATTAAGACTTGAAATTACACACATATTTTGTATTTGGACAAATAAAAGATATAAGCTCACTGTCTTGACTAATAGTAGAAAACTTGAGCTTCATTTGCCAAATTATTCTGTCACAGGGCAACTGATAATTGGAAAACATTGAAAGAGCTAGAAAAGGCAGCCTTGGTCTACTGGCAAGCCAAGGATCGGTTACCTCCTCGGGTAATATAGAACTTTGATTCTGCTCAATTTAAATATTCAATTTTCTTAAGGTGTTATTTCCGTTTGTTTCACTTGATCTTTGTTGTTGGTAGATTCTACTTCTTTGTTACCAACTTTATGATTTCACATTATACTGTTAATATTTCCTTTATATTAAGACAAGGATTGAGTCTGAGGAATCCTTGATACTGTGGTTCTGTTAAGCGTGCAATATCATTCAAATAGCTTCTTTTTAGTGAAAATAAGATTTTACACGAAATTTATTTTATATATTATATTTCATTGCCCATAGCAAACAAACAAATGACCTCTGGATTCTGCTGATCTCAAGCCACTTGAGTGTGAGCAATCTTACTTATCTTGAAATATTGTCTACTTCAGACAGTGAAGATAGACATCAATATTGAAAGAGACCTGGCTTATGCTCTAAAAGTTAAAGAATGCCCTCAAATTTTGTTTCTACGTGGCAATCAGATTCTTTATAGAGAATCAGGTGAGGCATGGTGTTCTTCCTCTATAGGGTGATAAGAACCATTCTATGGAATCTATTTTACACCGTTAGAAAAATGTTTGCTTTTGCAGATTTCCGTACAGCAGATGAGTTGGTTCAGATGATTGCACATTTCTACTACAATGCAAAGAAGCCATCTTGCATCAACAATGCATCTTAAACCATCCAATTAAGATGATGCGGAAATGTGTCGAACGGGGATCTACTGTAACAGTTAGGAGCATATCTGTGAATTCTGTCTTCTTTGGTTTTTCATTTGATCTGCTCATTGGATATATTCGAGATGCAGTAGGGAGAAGTTAAATGGAGGGGCTTCTTTCATTTGATTGAGAAAGATTGTCTCTTTGGTCAAGTTATAGAAACTGGGTCTAGGTGGTCCTGAATATGGTTTCCTGAGGTTGGACTCCCACTCTGAACAACAACTGTGCATATCCTGCTTGTAGTGGATGCCGAGATGAGAAAGGGAAAGGCTTGATATGATTGTTATGGATAAGTAATTATGTGTATTTCTTAAGGATATTATTATTATTATTATTATTATTATTATTATTATTATAGCTAAATAATTATGTGAATTTCGTAAGAAAATTTTTGTCCTATAAATCATCATTTTTATTCCCAACCTACTTAAAATAGATAAAAATAAGGGAGGATGAATTTAATCATTCTCTAAACTCAATAAATAAGTAATCCTTGAATTATATATCCTTTATGTTCTATTTAACCAAACAAAGAAATAATATATTACCAAAAATAAATGAGGAATGAAATAATAATTCTAGACCAAGCACTCCAGAAGCTGCTAGTCGACACTTCATCCTTTCAAATCGGTCAAATGAAGCTGAAATGGATCGTATGCTATTGGATTGGATCCTTGTATTGAATTATATTATTATAAATTTTAAATACCATAAAATATTGAGTAAGAATTATAAATTAAGAAAAATTATAAAATTAAATTGAGTAAAACATAATTTAAATTTTAATAGATAGAATTATTGAATACAAAATTAAAATATATTATAATTTTAATCATAATACAGAAATTAAAATTTTAATTACAAAACTATATAAAATTGATATCAATATAATAGGATGCCAACATAAAATCAATCCGAAATTCATTACAACCTTGGTGACAAAAAAATCTCATCCAGGTGGGTTTGATTGACTCTGAATCAATTTTTCTTACATTTGGAAAGTTTATGTTGAGAATCTTATTTTGATAATTTGAGGTAAAAAAAGACGGCTTGGAAGATGTGTCACACCACACCACAGATGAGCTGTGTATCCATTTTCATGCATTAAAAAGAAGGAAAAAATATTTACAGGTGTAACGTTGGTCTGTAACTGTAAGCCCCCACATTAATGGGTATGTCTGGGAGTTTACGATGGAATAGAATAGAATTGTAATTAATGGAACGGAATGAAATAGAGTAGAATGAGCCACTTCATTGTTTGAAAGTTTAAATAAAATAAGAGAGTTTTTAAGACAAGTCATACCATTCCATCTCTGACCTCCAATTTAGGAGGTCACAAAATATTAAATTTTGGATGACAAAGGATGGCTTCCAAAGTTATCAATTGTTATTTTATCCTGTTTCAAAATAGACTCTCAAATAATAACCTGAGTCATTTGGACCATTCCATTTCATTCCCTTCCATACTTCCACCCACATCCAAACATAACTGAGGTAAAAAAGAAAAGAAAGAAAAAGCAAAGTGGACACCTCGGAAAATAAGAAAAGTAGAGGGGTCAATTAGCATTTAAGGCATAGATAAAGTGGCGACTGAATACTCTTATTTTGATTCCGGCGACACCTCTCTCTCTCTCTATCTCAACCCTTACTTCAAGTGCTTGCAGTACCTAGGGTTTGCACTGACTGCGAAGAAGAATAAGAAGAAGAAGAATCATCATCATGAGAGGACCGCTTAACAAATTGGTGTCTCGTTCGCTCTCCGTCGCTGGCAAATGGCAACAGCAGCAGCTTCGCCGTCTCAACATTCATGAATATCAGGTCACGTACGAATGTGGTTGAGATCCTTGTGTCCGTTTGGTTTGCTGATGTCATGACGAATTTAGAATAAAAACAGACCTAAGTTGCTTTGTTATTAATTAATCCTCATTTTGCGAATAAATATTAAGCAAATTTACGACATTTTTGCTATGCTTCTTTTGATGGTAACTGTTGATTTCATTTTCTTCTGCAGGGAGCTGAATTGATGGGAAAGTACGGGATCAATGTCCCAAACGGAGTGGCTGTTTCTTCTGTTGATGAGGTTAAGAAGGCTCTTCAAGACGTGTTTCCTAATCACAGCGAGGTCATCTTGAAAGCTTTCATTTCACGAGAAATTTGAATTGAAGTTCTATTATGTTTATTTAGCTGGTTCATAATTTAGGGCTAGATTGATGGCAGTTTGTGTCCTGTCCAGTTCCTAGTGCGGTAGAGGTTACAAATGTAAACTCAAGGGATGTTTACTCATGAATGTGGCGCAGGTGGTCATTAAGAGCCAAGTTCTTGCTGGTGGAAGAGGCTTAGGAAAATTTAAGAACGGTTTTGAGGGTGGAGTTCACATTGTTAAGGCTGACAAGGCTGAAGAAATAGCTGGTAATGAAAGATCACCTTTTCGATATGAATTTGATTGGAAGTTCAATTTTTTCATATTCTAAGTTTTTAATGGAATATGGTGTTTTAGTACATTAGAGTTTTCATTATGGATGATGTGCCGGAAAGTCAACCATGTTTATCACATGACTTGGGACTTCTGAATGTTTATTTATGTCATTTTGTATGAATTTTTGATCAACTTTGATTTAGTATCATTGTCACTGCTTTTAAAGATTTCACTTATCAACTTCTGCTAGAACATGACAACTAGAAAAGCAATACACCACTAAAGTTGAGATGACTAGTGTAATTTTGGTTAGTTACTATTGTGCTAAAGAAATCTCATCTACTATAAACAAATAAGAAGAAGCTGAGGTCATATGCTTTCAAACGAAGTGGAGGGGGCATATTTTTGTGTTGCAATTGTTTCCTTTTCAACCAAAAAGAAAGGGTGTTTCTTTCTTTCCTTTTCCTTTATTCTAATTTTAATCATTGCAAGGATTTATCAAATTGTTATTATGCTTGTTTAGTTTAAGCAATCAATGTTTAACTTGACTTTCAAAGTGTTCATACTGTCTGTGAAGGTTGGAATGGTCTCTAGAAATTGGACAGATCATCATAAAATATATGGTAAAATATACAGACCTCTTAAGTAGTTTAAGAAATCTTAGAAACACTCTCTACTCTTTAAAATTTTCGAAGTTTTTCAGAAAAATTCCTTCTCTTAGACTTTGGTTAAAAAATAATAACGAAACATATGCGGTATGAACATTAGAAGTTAATTAGTCAAATGCTATTTACATGATGATTTGACCTAGCTTTTAAACTCGAAACGAATTAAGTCCAGCTTATATTAATAATATATTATAATTATCTTAAATTATTAATTTAAGTTAAATTTAATTAGTTCAGGTCGGGTTTAAGAGTTGAGTTGGGTTTTCATATTAGTGGCATTTAATTAGTTCACGTCTAATATTCACATTGTGTATATTTTGTCATTATTTTTTAACTGAAGTCCAAAAGAAGAGCTTTGTCTACAAAATTGAAAACTGGGATTTTTTCAAGAATTATAAAAATTAGAGTCTTTTAAAGATTTTTTTTTAAAATATTGGGGGTGTCTATTTCTTTTACTCTAGAATATATGTTCAGTCTGATGGATTTTGTTGTAAGAGGTGGCTTTCCATCTGTGTATATTGTCACCATGGTTTAATTCTGGTAGGTTTACTCTAATGACCTCTCTGATATCACCTTACTTGTTGATTGGATGTAGAAAAAATGCTTGGTCAGATACTTGTTACCAAACAAACTGGACCTCAAGGAAAAATTGTCAGCAAGGTTTGGCAATAATTGATTGACTTTATGCGAAATTCATATGTCCAATATTAGTGCATATCCTTCTATTTGTTGAATATTTTGAATTTGCATGGGATTCTAGGCCTCATGAAATTTTGATTAAGTTCTTTGTGACAACAAGAATTTTCCCTTTATGGACCCATGCAAGTATTGCTCTGTTACCTTTTTCTTTCACTGATGCATTTTACCTTTCCTTACTGTGACACAATGAATGTAATAGTTGATTTCCACATTACTTGCTTGACTTGGATTTAGCCCCATATAATCTCCGCACGGTTAACAATAGAGACATTAACTGACATATGAATGTACAATCTATAGCTAGGATGGGTGCAATGAAATTTAGAATATCTAGTATGATATTTCAGATGGTTAATCTTTAGCTTTTTCCAATTTTTGTCATTCACTGCTGTTTACAAGTGAGATATTTATTTTAGATTTACGTTAGTGAGTGATATGAGGTTCGGGATTACACTAGAAACATGCCACATCTAGATAAATATGATTCATAGGGTTCCTAATTTATTTGTAACCTGATATCAAACATATCTTACTATAAGTGCTCCCTAGAATTAATTGTATTAGTTATTCTATTTGAATTTTTTTCTAAATTTCTTAAATTTATATACTATAATGGATAGAATTGATTAAGATTACTTATTTCTTTTTATTTGGCAGGTTTACTTGTGTGAAAAGTTGTCCCTGGTCAATGAGATGTATTTTGCTATAATGCTTGATCGTACAACTGCTGGTCCAGTACGTTTTTCTAACCAAGATTGTCGTATTAGTTTCTAGCTGAAACATTCTGGTCTAAAAAATGTTCATTATCAAAGGAGCTTAATGATCATCTTGTTTTCAGCTTATTATTGCCTGTAAAAAGGGCGGTACCAGTATTGAAGATCTTGCAGAAAAATTCCCTGACTTGATTATCAAGGTTTTCAATCCTTTGTTTTCTGTAAACATATATTCCTGTGATCATCTAGCCAGTTTTTTGCCCTTGCTGATTGCTGTCTCACCCAGTTGATCCACCTCTTTTGGCTAGGTACCAATTGATGTGTTCAAAGGCATCACTGATGAAGATGCTGCAAAAGTTGTTGATGGTTTGTCTCCAAAGGTAGCTGAAAGAAAGGAATGCATCGAACAAGTAAAGAAGTTATATGATCTCTTTTGCAAGAGTGACTGCACTTTGTTGGAAGTGAGCCTTAACTTCTATATTTTGTATCTCTTGAAATTCTAATATTTTTAATCTCCGCATCTTCCAATTTTGCTTTCTTTGTTTGCGGCCGTATCTAGGTATTAGTTTTCTTCATTCTGCATATTTTTCTTGATAAGGTTCATAAGACTACTTTCAAATTCCTCTCTCCTGCACAGTTATCTGAGTGTTGAGCCTTATGGTCCCTCTGCAGATCAATCCTATTGCAGAAACTTCTGATAAGAAGCTTGTTGCTGCTGATGCTAAGTTGAATTTTGATGACAATGCTGCTTTTCGTCAGGAGGAAATATTTGCTCTTCGTGATCCAACTCAGGAGGATCCCCGAGAGGTTTGGTTCTGTTTATTTGATTGCTCTTTTTTTGTCTTAATGGCAAAATCTTCTGTGTAGTTGGCTATATGGAGAACTTAGCTTCTCAAGCATGCAAGTTTTGATCAAGGCTTGTTCTCGTACAATGAGCTGTGCTAACTCAAACTCATGTAATGTAGGTAGAAATCAGGAAGAATCACAGTGTTTTACTAAATTGCTCTTTTCCTGTGTTTTATTTCTCATAGGTGGCTGCTGCCAAGGCAGATTTAAATTACATCGGTTTAGATGGAGAAATTGGATGCATGGTCAATGGTGCAGGGTTAGCAATGGCTACAATGGATATTATTAAATTGCATGGAGGAACTCCTGCCAATTTTCTGGATGTGGGTGGTAATGCATCTGAAGGGCAGGTAATGCTTATATTTTTAGCTTTTTTCTGTAAGTGTTCTTGTTTTCCTTTCATCATTCCTTCTTGTTTTGGCCATCTAAGTGAGTCTGCCTCGTCATAAATCAAGTGTGTGTTTTCTTTCTGCTGGGCATATTTAGTTGTTATGAGAATTTACCCTATGGCTTAATTTTCTCAAAATTTTTGAGACAGGTGGTTGAGGCATTTAAGATACTAACTTCTGACGAGAAAGTGAAGGCAATATTAGTTAATATATTCGGAGGAATAATGAAGTGTGATGTGATAGCTAGCGGAATTGTCAATGCTGCCAAACAGGTAAGATCTGCATTAAGTTTAGTTGTCTTCACCCAAAATTGTACAATCTCCCTGTCTGTCTCTGTCTCTCTCCATCTGCCGCGTTGTGGTTGCAAGTGCCAGAATAAATGGAGCAGGCTGTTCGAAAGGTCTTTTTAGAATTGGGAATCTGTGTTTGGATAGATGATTAATTGCTTGGTCACATGGTATAATGCTAGGAGTCTTGAACTTGCATATGAAATGGTGGAAAAGTTTCAATGTTAGTGCTATTTGCTGAATGCAACAGAGTAGACTCCTAGCATATTGAAATGGTGGAAAAGTTTCAATGTTAGTGCTAGTTGCTGAATGCAACAGAGTAGGACCGTGTCTAAGTTATACTGCTTTCCATATCAGATACATAATAATCAGTCGACAGCTTTATTTTGCTTGTGACACATTATCTCTCTTGGTCCTCTCTTCAAGGTTGCTCTAAAAGTACCAGTGGTAGTCCGTCTTGAAGGCACTAATGTTGACCAAGGAAAGAGAATCTTGAAGGTAAATTATGAAAATGAACGTGATGTAAACACTTTAAATAGGGATTAGAACTAAGGTCGCGTTCAAGTTGGTAATGTGTTGTAAATTATTTGAGGATTTATTAATTGATGTTTGCAGGAAAGTGGAATGACGCTAATCACGGCAGAGGACTTGGACGATGCTGCCGATAAAGCAGTAAAAGCATCAGCCAGTTGAGATATCAAGGTGTACGCCCAATTGAATTTGGCAAATCAACTGTCAGAATTCGACAATAATAAAGCAAGGTTGAGGATTCGACCCCAAAATTTTTGTTTCTCGAGATCTAAATTTATTGAAGTATGGTATTGACAACTTATAGATTGCTGCGATTTATGTGCTGAAAGTTTACAAAGATTATTTTGCAGTTGCAAATGTGACTTCCCTTTCTCTGTGGAAGACAAGCTTCTCTCCGGATCATGAAAAACTAACAACTTTGCTCCAAAGCCTTTATTTGAACTTCAGAAATCGCGAAAGTAAGAAAAGAACTTAATAGTAAAAGGAAAGCCAGTAGAAAGAAAGATAGATCAGGCATTACTTCCAAGTATGGTAATAAATTGTGTATGCACAATTATCCCCAAGATCACGAAATAGTTCGATACCTTCCCTAGCTATTGTAGTGTGATGATAGGACACAGCTTGGCGCATTAATGTGTTTCAGCAATTCCATTGATAATGAATTTCCATTGAGAACGTGATGGTTTGTCAATAATTTATTTTGCAATGCCACAGAAATTGCACAAAATCAAGAATTACACACTCAAATTGAATGGATCCAGTCTGTTTTGGGTCATTTAAACATGGACAGTGCACGATAATACAGACTCAGGTGCTGCCAGAATCAATGGAACAAACAGATGTATGATTTTGTGTCTTGGTTGCCATAAAACGAATGTGTTTGTAACCACGGCAAGGACTATAATTGTTGCTCCAGTGATGTTTGCGCTCAAGGAGAAGTTCAACAGCAGAAACACCAACATGACATGCATACAATAACTCATTCTCACTATGACATCAAGTAAAGCTCCAGTTGCTGTGTCGGAACTTCCATCAAAATTAACCAGTATGTCAGCCATTATTGATTCACCAAACAGGAGATACCCAAGTACGCCTGTGATAAAGAACAGCACAAAGTACAAGCACATCTCCCAAGTTCATTCTTGAGTTTTATCGACGGATGTCTAATGATTCATTTGACAAAGGAAAGGGTGAAAAGGAATAAGGATATTAGAGAAATGCTGACCTAACCTGGACCCACCTGAACAAGACCAGTGGAAGGATCACAAAGGCCAACACATAGGACTGCAAAAGCTCGTGAATGCCAAACCATTCTTGTAAGACACCAAGCTGCACCCATTCTTCTACCTTAATTCCCTCACAGAATATAACCTGAGAAAAATAACAAATATTCAGTTCGACCTTATGTGTCTGGCATTAAAAAAAAAAAAGCCACATGAAAAGAAAACGAAAAGAAAAATTACCTCTAGATTCTAATCTTTCGGAGTCAAAAATAGTTAGCGAAGTTTTGACATGAAAGTCAAGGTAACACTGCCACCATTTTTTTTGTTTGTATTTTACCTTAACATCTTAATGAAAGACCATAAATGTTGGAAACAAGTTCTCTATCAGTTAGGGGTAAGATTACGTACGAAACCTTCTTAAACCTTGCGTCTTACCAGAATTTCTACTGGATGTTGTTAGAGTTAGAATGAAAGACCTTAAATGCCGTTGAAGCGGTTGACTTCATTATGTGAGACAAGTTATCAGTCATTCTTCATTGCATAAGCTGACCTAACAAATTCTAAACTTCAGAGATTTTCAAAATGGTAAGCTGACCCCTTTTGGTAATCAGTGGCAGTAACAATATTGATGGCATCCCAAATAAATGTAAGAGGAACCCAATGAGGTGGATATTGGAACCGAGCAACGTTTCCAGCAAGATAGCCCTATGGAAAAATTATTTTTGGAAAAAAAATCCATAACACTATGAAAACCAAAACAGATATGTTAGGGTGAATTATAAAAAATTTTGAACTTTACTTAATTTATTTAATTTTGCAATGTTAGTTCATACTTTACAAGATGATGTTTCATTTTTCAAATTTTCGTGAAAATAACTCGCCATTGGACTTTAAGTTAAGATACTAATGTGATAAATCACATAAGCCAATCTACTAGACATGTGGCTGACACATTTCCTATTTATGTTATGTCACATGAAAATAAAAAATTAAAATTCCTAAAACCTAAAGCTTAAGATATTTGTCTAGTTGATTTTGCAAAAGAAAGGACAATAAAAACTGTTGTGAACTTCAATCTAAATCTTAAAGTTTTAATTGCCTATGAGATATCCCTAAATGTTAAAATTTATTTGTTTTTAGATTCTTTTTGTAGTTGCTTGTCTTTGTCCCTTTGCAAAATTTTTGTTCTTTATCTCTTTGCAAGTAACAACAAACTTCTCTCTCTTTCTCTCTATTCACTTTCTGTATGAGTTGAGGGAAACATGGTAACAACAAATAAAGTAGCCATTGAATCTTCATAACCAAGCACAAAGTGTTGCATGATTCCAAGAAGAAGTCACATAATTCATCAAACTCTTATCATCAAATAGGAATAACAACAAAGACAATAGCAGAAATGACAAACAGTTAAAAAGGAATAACAATAGTGAAAATCATTGAGGAGTGATAAATAGTCAAAAGGGTAATCGACAATGATAATTCAACATGCCCATTAAGAAGTAAAAGTTGTCCGAGAGGTCACCATCAATGAGGAGGAGGATCATAACTCAAAAGTTAAATTAGAGCAAAAGCATGGGCATATAAGGTCCAAGGATATTGCCAATAATGGTTTTGGCTTCAAAAGGTAAGTTTTAGAAATAAGGATAGAAGATATAAGCTCTTGGATGAGGTTTTCAACTCATTGACTCTATGCTCAATAAGGAATTGTAAAAAGAAATAAAGAAAAAAATCAAATCAATTCTCATTTACATGTATATAAAAGAGAGATTGTCATGGTTTTATGTTTTTTTTGATAATTTTGATCGCAAAAGTTGATAAAAATATACAAAAAAAGAATGATGCAACCTTTTTATGCTTCAGTTCAAATTATGGAATAATATAGAATTCGAATGAAATGTTAAAATAGGGCTAATACATATTCACAATCTTCTTCCTTTTCATTATATAGGGCTAAGACAAGTTCATGTTCTTCTTCCTTTTTATTATGATGATTTCATAAACCTTATTCTCTCTTTATGATAGAGATAGAATTTGTTGTTAGTAACAATGGGACAGAGAAATTTTTTTTGTATTTATCCTTGCATAAGCCTTCTCCATGGAAGAGAAGTATGTCTCCAAATTCAAGTAGTTTCCTTGAATCATTAATGTTCTGCACCTAGAATCGAGCACTCCTTATCATTTTTGCAAAGCCAGGTTGTCTTAGGTATTAGGTTTTGAGAATTTTAAACATTTTATTTTATTTTATTTGACATAGCATGATTAGAGCACATGTCAACCACTTTTTCAGTAGATTAGCTGACATAGTTAACCATGCTAGCATCATTAACTTGAAGTCTAACTATGGGTTTTTTTTTTGGTGAAAATTGAAAGTTAAGCATTTTAGTACCTTTTTTAAAATTCAAGCCAATATTTCAAAATTGAGTAAAAATTGAGATATATTTTTTAAATAATTTACCCTATATTTAATAATAACCTAAAGAACAAGGTTATGAAAAACTGCTTAAAAGCTTCTGATTATAAGAACAAGTAACTATCCTCTGAAAAAGTGCAAGATGCCACATGAAAATCATGACACAAGTCTGGTTTGTCTATCATATATAGGTCACTACATATTTATCCTTTTTATTAAGCTAATAATTGAAAAATAGCTATATTATTTCTCTTAACTATCCTCTTATTTAGAATTGCTACAAAAGTCCTCTCAATTGATTTAGAAACCTCAAGAAAAAATTGTTGTAACTTGAATAAAATCATAGACATGTTTCTTAAGCTGAAAAATATGAAAAGCAAAGTGAACTTTGGTGTTTAATCACAACTCCAATCTATATGCAACTTGACCATCCTCTTAAGCACTTTATGAGGGCCATAGAATAATAGAGATAATTTATGTGACTTTCGTTGTTGAAACTAAGTCACCTATTATGAACTCCCAAAGAATACGATGTTGATATGATAATTGCTTCATTTTTTTTGACTACGCTCTATATGAATTTATATCAAATTAAGAACATCATCCCTATTATGTGAAGCCTAATCTACTAAAGAACTTATAGAATTGCTAGCTAAGTATGAGACATGAATTAGAGGAGGAAAGTTATATAATGTATAAAATGTGTCAAATGTATTGTTAAATGGAAGGAAATATTATATTGCCACTCAATTATTGATAACATCCTTACCTACCTTTCTAAAGTCTTTTTAACCATGCATCCCAATTATGTTTCTAGAGTATAATTTAATAATTCTAACTAGTTGTTTGTTTGTAGATGATAAGTTAAAGATAATTGCACCTTACCCTTGATTTCTAAAGAACTTTAATATGGAATTTAGTGAATGTAATAATTTTGAAGATGGTGATGGACATTATTAGCAGAATAAAATGAGGATTGTTTGACACTAATAGCATTTGAGAGGCTATCTCTGACTTATAACCACCTAAAAAGGGAAATTCAACCAGACATTTTATCCCCTCACACCATTCCCATATAGTTTATACACAGATATATATTTGTACTATCTGTTGTAATAACCTTGCCATGTCACCTTTTTAGAAATTGATAATATGTTCTCCTTAACACACACACATAAACATAATACAAATAGAAATTATTATTGAAATTATTGTAGGCTTAATTCATCATTTTGATTGAGCCTTTGTTATCTTGGAATTCTTATTCTTCCTTCTACTATAAACTATTTGGAGGCTTAAAATTACCTTCTTCATAAATTTTAGATTATCCTTAAAGTGGAAACGTGAAAATTACTCTTTAATTAATTCAATTGGTTCTTAAGTTGCTTTAAAGTCTAGTTGATTCTTCCATTTAATGAGCAACTTAGTTCCTTATTGCTATTCTGATTTCAAATGTTGATCTTGTTTCCACTTCCCACCTTATATTTGTGTTCAAAATTGATGATAGAGGTTGAATAGAAATTGAAACCCTAACTACCTTTCTAAGTTGTTATACATGAAAAACTAGATGAATAAAGGCAGAATCTAGAAGTTTTAGTTTAGAGGCTACCTTTTATTTATTTTTTTAAACAATAGGGTATGAACTGAAGTATCTTGGAGATAACTTTTTATTCACCTTTTAGGCGAAGGTTTTTTGTCGATATTTTTGAAGTGTAAGATAAACTTGTTCCCTTACTTTGAAATTAACTTTTCTTTTGTGTTTTTTAGTCGACCTCTTCATACTATTTTGAGCTAATGTGAGTTGTTCTTTAAGTTTAGTAAGAACAACATCCAATTTATAAAGCATCTCCTCAAATGTGGAATTAGTTGTGTATTTGATTAGGGTAAGTGTTGGACCCCGAACTTTTCATGCAATTTTGAAGTGTCAAGTGACATGAAACGAGGAAATTAGAATGAATAAAGAAAAAGAAAATTTTGAATGTGAACAATTAGATGAGATTAAGATAAGCAAAAAATGCTTTTGTTATTGAGGGTTATGTTAAGGTATGGCCTAAAATGGCGTTTGAAGTTTAAACGAAATTGTTAGTGAATAAATTGCTTTAATGGAGTTAAAAAAGTAAGAAATAAAGAGAAAAAAATGTGAGAATTTGTAGAAGTAAGGAAAGTTTGACTTTTTGATTTAGGCAAAATTTGAGAAAATGATCTACATGAAACTTGTCGTGTTTGTTAAAAGCTTTCCGTCGCCATAAAGTATGATATTTTTCGATGTCAGGATTGAGAGTTATGATTTTCCGAAGTTAAGGTTATAATGCTTTGTTTTTGAAAAATGCTATTAAGTGTACATTTGC
>JAOSBK010061292.1:0-15934 GCA_027568895.1 Erythroxylum shatona
TTGCAGAACTGATGTAACTTCTGGTTTTTTCAATACTTTTCCCAAACTAGTTTCAAGTTTCAAAAACAGAACAACTATAAAGTGCTTCTTCTTTACTTCTAATGCTCAACTTCTAAACTTGTTACTGGAAAAACAAAAACAACAATGTAACAAGGAAAAAGAAACTTGAAAGAAAATGATTTTGTATTGAAGGTTTTCAGTTTTTTCACCTTTCACCTTACGAAAATGAAGAAGATGATGAGTTTTTTATATTAGCTCTATAACTTTCTGCTACAACTAGAAACTAGAGAACAAAAGCATAATCTGATATGTAATGATTAGCTAATACTGACTTTTTTAGATTTGACAAAACACAAAAAGTAAACAGTTTTGTCTTTAGTGTAACTGAAACTGACATTGTTATATTGCTAACTACAACTCTGATATTTTCCTTCTGCTGGGAACATTTTCTGATGATGACAGATTTCTTTAAACAACCATCTTTAACTCTAATCACACTCTAATCAAACAGCTATCTTTACTTGGTTCTTTTTCTTCTGGTTACTTCCTTCTAAGTAATTAACTGGAATCTTCAACTTCTGCTGTGCATCTGATGAGCTTGCATCTGCATCTTTCAATTTTCCATTCTCTTCTCTGCCTTGTGCTTCATTCATCTGATCTTTAACTTCATTGGTTTGATCCATACACTGTTGAATTAAGCTTAGGATCATCAACTCCAATTTTCACCTATACTTGAACTCTTTCGTTTTTCCTTTCAGCTTTCTTTTCTTCCTTATCTTCATTGTCATTGCTAACTCCTCCACTAATTTTAATACAGCAGGTTGCATAAAACAACATAATTCAACATTAAGATGAGTGATTATACAAAACGAAGCTTAACGATTTCGTATTTGCATTTTTCAGTCGGGGTTTCTCTTTCTCAAACATCTGCAATGCAAGTGTTCGAAACAAGAATTTGAAAACCCTTAACCCAGAACTCAAGGAGAATAAAGCTACAATTATTACTGGTTTATTTATTACGGATCAATAGAAAAAGCTTTGGTTTTCTCGATTAAGGAAGGTGAAGAAAAAGCATTAGTTAACTAGTTGTTGCTGGGGAGGAGTATGAATAAAGTCTTAGCAGGGGACCAGAGCCTTTCACAGTCCTCAGCCAAGCCAAAACAAATGTACTATGAAGAAACAGATACGTAATAAAAGACCAAGAAGAAGAAGAAAGCCTTGGGAACAAAATTGATTCCATATCGTGAATTGTGAATTTCAATGCTTTCTTTTGTCACTCTCTATCTCGTGCACTTTTCTTTCTTAGTTCTATTTACCTATGGTTGTGTCGGTCCAAACAATACACGGGACGGCATCCTTCTTTTCCTTTGTTCTCATCCAAACACGACATCCTTCATCCTTGGCCGTGTAAAATTAACATTGCGTTCTCTTTCATAATACTTGGACCACGCGGTCCACACCAGCCATAGAACATAAAAGAGTAATGATCAGACTGTTTGGTTCATTTAGGATGTGGGGGCTAATGGACTTTGATGAAGATAAACTCAAAATTCATCTATACTAAAACCGGACAAGATTCAAACTGGTCATGATTATTGTTTTGCTGCTTTTGTATCAAGTACTTGATGCCGCTGAACGGTAGGGATTCTTCTTCCTCTATTCCTACTCAATTGTAAGGATTTCCTCCCGCAACGGTATGCCATCGCCACGCACTACTACCACCAGATTATATGATCCCTGAAATTAATTGCATTTATTGTTGATTGTTGATGCCAATCTACCGAATGAATAATGCTGAATTGTTCTCGAGAATATCGATAACAATAATGCATGCCCATAACCTTGTTATCAAAAGTAGACATTAATTCTTTCTTCTTTCTTATAAAATTTTTCATACTTGTATTAGTTAGTTATAAATTTTGACCACTGTGTTGAGTGAAAATTAAGGAGCCTCCTTAAGTTATAAAAAGAGGGCCCATTCACGTTTGTTGAATATCAAAAAATTGCTGATCTTTGTAATATTTCACATGTATTATTTACTTAAAATAATGAAATTTTAATTTAGTAGTATCTAAGGACTATACATAATTGGATGAACCTCGTTAAATTTTGTTTATTTATTTATTTAATAGTTATTATCGGACGTTGTTGTAGTAAATTATTGTGTTATTAAATTACATGTTTAGGAAAATTTTGTCTACGGAGATTGAGTGTTGGATCCCGTTTTCAGAACCCAACGTCTGGAGTCATCATAAGACGTGAGCGTGCGTGTTACCTTGAAGGGTTATTTCCATGAACCTGTATTAGCCATATCCCACAAGAGTAGTGTGCCTACACCAGTTAATCACTAAAATCATAATTGACTTCTTTAAAAAAATTGTAGTTCCAAATCTCTAGTTTAATTTGAAGCAAGAACTATCTCAATTGGAACTATACAGAAGAAGTTATGTTTAAAAAGTCAAAGTATATTTATACCCCAATTATGCTTTCTAAACCGATCCCTCACTATCTTTTCATCAATCTTTTTCATATCAGAGCCAAAGGTTTCTTTGGGTTGTCCAATTTGAATTCCTTTTGAATTGGGGTTTTATCAATGTTGAAGAAAATAAAGAGAGACAAGAGGAGCAAGAGTAGAGACTTTTTGAGCAAGGTTTTCAAGCAAAGAAATTAAGGTGGGTTTCATTTTTATAATTGAGTTAAAGAGCCATAAATGTTCCTCAAATAAATGAAATTTAATTATTTTTCAATTACCTTATAAATGTGCATTTATTGTCCTTTAAATAATTGAGAATGTGTCACATGTTATTGTGTGTGAATTTTGGGTATGAATTCTAATTGCTTCGCAATTGTTGTATTTGTTTCTTTTAAATGAGTTGAGAAATGGCTTGGATGCTTGGTATAGGAATGTGGTTGTTGAATTGTGAAATGATGATGGGAATGCATATGAAATATGTCATGTTCATGAAAAGCAAGTTTTTTTTGAAATGTGCTAATTGGACAAACTATTTTCAGTTCATGAATTACAAGTTATGTGGGTTTTGTATAGTCCACTCAAGAATGTCACGTGCACGTTGACCAAGTTAAAGGCTTGTCCCGCCTGCCCGCTAGTGGCACGGAGCTTCTCCATGGACTCCCTCAAGTTTACCACTACACAAGACCATTATGTGGAATTGTGTAGTTCGTCATGTTTATAGATCTGCCCAAACCATTATGATGTGCTTATGTGCTTATGTGTTTACATGTGTTGATAAGTTTGATGAATGCTTGACTTATGTGAGTTGTGAATTAGCTTGATAAGTTGAAAATTTTGTGTTTTATGATTCAATGAGATTTTGCTATGATCATGAAAGTTTTACATGGTTTTTGCTTATCACCATTTATAAAACTGTTACCCACGAGCTTTTAAGCTCACCCCCCTCCTTTCCTTCCCCTCTTTAGGTGATGAACAAGATATCGAGTGATCAAGTCAAGAGTCAAGGCATCACTCCAATTTGCATATTTTGTTTTTGAAGCTAGATTATGTAAAACAATGCTTTAGTCGCATTTTGAACGATTCTAGTTTTTCTAAAGTTTGTATTTTCGGATTATGATGTAAGTGGCTTGAAATGCCCACTAAAGCATTGTAAAACTCTTGTCTTGTGATGTTAATGAAATACATATGCATTATGTGTTGCTCATGATTCTCCAAGTCTTTATATTGTATTTTCAAATTTTTCCTAGGAGTAAGAATTGTTTTCAGAATTCAAGCGGAAAATTGGATTGATCTAGGTAGAAATAGACAAAGTTGTCTTGTAAAAATTTGTGGTTTATCCTCTTAGCTTTCCGACGCTATAAAGTATGTAAATTTTTGGTATGAGAGTTAAGAGATAAGAGCATTATAAGTGATGATGCTGCATGGGAAGTCTGAACATGACAGCTATGGTGAATGATGAGAGTTTGTGTTTGTGACGAGTCATTTGAGTTGAGTTTTGGGAGTTTAATGAACCCAAATTGGTAATTCAATGTTTAAGGAGTGTTATTGGTTTAGAAGAAGTAAATTTGAGGAGATTATGAGTGAAAATAATGTTAGAATGGATGTAGGAAGCTTTGGAGTGGCTTTGGAGGGGCTGGGGAACCCCCTTTGTCCATTTAATGGACATTAGGTCCGTTAAATGGACCTTCTCGGGTCTGTGAGGACCCCCAGCTTTGCCAATGTCCATTTAACGACCTTCTCGGGTGAAAAATGGATTCCAAACCAGTCTATGTCTGTTAGGTAGACATGTATGTCCGTTCTCATTCAATGGACCTTCTCGGGTCTGTGAGGACCCCTAGCTTCACCAACGTCCATTTAACAACCTTCTCGGGTGAAAATGGATTCCAAGTCAGTCTATGTCCGTTAGGCAGACATGTACGGGACAACTATAGGAAATTTGCATTTTCGACCCTCTAAATGCCAAAAGTTCACTTTGTGGACTTCATGAAAGTTGTAGATCTAGAAAGCCTATTCCAAACCATCTAAGAATGACCTCAACCACGGTTTTTAGAGAAAGTTATGTCAATTCTCCCAAGAGAGGTACAATATGATTGAGGATATAAACATGTTTGATTCTTTCAAGCATAACTTTCTCATCCGACCTCCAAATGAAGTGATTCTTATACCAATAGCTTCCAAATACATGTTTCTAACTCTCCGTAAAAATTAGCATCTTTTGGAGTTGATTTCAAAAAATTTGATGGAGAGAATGTGAGGGACCGTTGGGAGAACATGATTGGGGTATGAACACCCTTTGTCCTTTTAAGCATATCTTGATCTATAGAGCTCCGATTGAGATGGTTCTTGCTTCAAAATAAACTAGAAACGTTAAGCTACAATTGTTTTGAAGAAGTCAAGTTGTGATTTTGGTGATTGTCTAGTATGGGCATACCACCCTTTTGAGATCGCGGCTAAAGAGGGTTCTTTAGAATAACCCTACAGGGTAATAAGCTCAAGGTTTATGACTCTAGATGTTAGGCTTCAGAAATGGGGTCCAACATATTATGGTATCAGAGTGGCTAGGTTTTGGTCTAGGTTGCGACTAGGTTTAAGGACATCCTAAGCTTTAAAGTGGGTAGTTTTCAATTAAGAAATGAACATGTTTTATTTTAAATGAACAACTTGCATTGTTTTGAATGGTTTTACATGATTTAAACTGTTTTGCATAAACTAATGATTTTCAATTTAAGGAGTGAAATGTCACCTCGAAAAAGAACTCGAGGAGCTCTGACTTGATCTAGCTCTCGCTAAGAGAGCACCGATGAATCCTATGTCCTACAAGATGTGAGGACACATTCTACTCCGAATTTTGAGGCACCTAGTGTGCAACATGAGGTGCCTCCACTGCCTGCTCCTATGCCTACCATGGATCCTCGGTTCCTTCAAGCTTTTGCTTAGGCTTTCACTTACACCATGGGTCAAGGGTTTCAAGTTCTGATGCAAGCTCCAGTAGAGAGGACTAGACAGTATGATAAGCTTCGCAAGTATGGAGCTGTAGATTTTAGTGGGACTAACAACCCCGAAGAGGCAGAAGCATGGTTGAAGAGGACCAAGAGAGTCCTAAAATAGATGAAGTGCCCTAACGCAGAGAAGATAGACTATGCAATTAGCTTGCTACAGGGCGATGCGCTCCATTGGTGGGAGTCAGTGCCCCACAGTCAGGACATACCGTCAGTACTGATAAGGAGGGATTTTTGGAAGCTTTTAGGAGGAAATACTTCTCGAGGATCTATATCTAAGAGAAGGCTAGAGAATTTCTGAATCTCACATAGAGGGATACGAGTGTGAGTGAGTATAAGTTGAAGTTTACTTAGCTCTCTCGGTACACAGAAAACATTGTTGCTAATGAGGAGGATAAGTGCCGCAAGTTTGAGGGAGGTCTCCATTTAGGGATTAAGGAGAAGGTGATGATCCATAATTTCTGTGACTACCAGTTATTGCTAGATGCGGCCCTTCAGGCGGAGAAGCTGGAGAACATTAAATATGAAGTGAGCAGGAAGAGGAAGAACCGGGAGCAGCTTTCCATAAAAGGGGTGAGTGTTCCAATGTCTGTGAAGGGTGTGAAGAGCTCACACACACAAAGTGAGGCAGGGAGTAATGCCTCTGGTAAGAACAAACAACCAAGAGCAGTGTCAGTGTAAGCCTCAATAGTAGGAGGAAATAGTAGGGTGGAGAGAAGTAGATACACAAATCTCTAATGTGAGCATTGTGGGAAACTACACAAAGGAGAGTGCTTCAAGTTACTTAGAGCACGATTTCGATGCGGGGAGAAGGGACACATGATCAAGGATTGTCCTCAAGTACCAAGGTAAGAGGGGTCACAGTTACACACCCCGAGGAGAGAAAAAATAGTGGAACCCAGACCAGTCACAGAGGTGGGCAGTTCTAGAGCTGTAAAGAAGGCTATTCCTTTAGGAAGGCCTAAGGTTCAGGCTCAAGCTCAGGCTCAGGCTCAGGTAAGGATGTCTGTCATGACTAGAGAGGAAGCTAAA
The DNA here is from genome assembly GCA_027568895.1 of Erythroxylum shatona. Taxonomy (NCBI): domain Eukaryota; kingdom Viridiplantae; phylum Streptophyta; class Magnoliopsida; order Malpighiales; family Erythroxylaceae; genus Erythroxylum; species Erythroxylum shatona. The sequence goes on from JAOSBK010061292.1 coordinate 6,505, forward strand.
GTCGCTCCTAATGTTGTCACAGGTATGGCTCAGTTATTCAATTCTACAGTATATTTGTTGATTAATTTTGGCTCCACACATTCATTTGTTTCTGAAAGCATGATTTTTCATGATGTTGATTTGATGCCAATGGATAGTCCTTTGATTGTTAGTACTCCCTTAGGAAAGAAGGTGATAATAAGTCAAGTGTATATGGACTGTAAGCTTTTCATTGAGGGTGCTCAATTAGTAGTGAATTTGCTACCGTTGGAATTAGAGAGTTTAGATGTGATATTAGGAATGGATGCCTTAGAGAAGTATTATGCGAAGTTGGATTATAGCCTCAAGGTGGTAGAATTTGATCTCGGAAATGGGGAGAAGGTGACTTTTTGAGGAGACAGGAGAATATCATCACCAAGACTTATTTCGGCATTGATAGCTGACAGGATGATGGAAAAAGGGCATGAAGCCTTTTTGGCACACGTCATGGACACTGAGGGGAATGAAGGGAGGATAGAGGATTGTCCAGTAGTGAGGGAGTTTCTAGATGTGCTCTCAGAGGACTTATCTAGTTTGCCACCGGAGAGGAAAATCGAATTTGCCATTGACTTGATTCCCGAAACCGCACCCATTTCTATACCACCGTATAAAATGGCTCCAGCAGAAATGAAGGAGCTTAAGGAACATTTGGAGGAACTTTTAGAGAAGGGGTATATAAGGTCAAGTTCATCACCATGGGGAGCATCGATTCTATTTGTTAGGAAGAAGGATGAGACATGGCGTATGTGCATCGATTACTGGAGACTCAACAAAGTGACTGTTAAGAACAAGTATCCTCTACCCCGGATTGATGATCTGTTTGACCAATTGCAAGGAGCAAGGGTCTTTTCAAAGATTGATCTTAGGTCAGCCTATCATCAGCTTAGAATCAAGGAGTCTAACGTGAATAAGACAACTTTTAGGACACGTTACGGGCATTATAAGTTTCTGATCATGCCCTTCGGATTGACCAATGCTCCGGTTGCATTCATAGATCTTATGAATAGAGTCTTCAAGGAGTATTTGGATCAGTTTTTCATAGTGTTTATCGAAGACATTCTGGTTTATTCCAATAGTGAAGGGGAACATAAGGAACACCTCAGGAGAGTGTTGTAGATATTGGGAGAGAAGGAGTTTTATGCCAAATTCAACAAATGTGAATTCTGGCTTCATGAAGTGATTTTCCTTAGACATGTGATTTCTAAAGATGGGGTACATGTTGATCCAAGGAAAATTGATGTAGTGGTGAATTGATATGCACCGACGACAGTGGAAGAAGTAAGAAGTTTTCTGGGTCTGGCAAGGTATTCTTGATGATAGTTGCTAAGATAACCAAGTTATTGAGGAAGAATCAGAAGTGTATCTAGAGTGATGAATGTCAAAAGAACTTTGAGGAGATTAAACACAGATTGACAAGTGCTCCAATTTTGACTTTGCCCACAGGAGAGGAGGGTTATACAGTTTATAGTGATGCTTCAAGGAAGGGTTCGGGTTATGTATTGATGCAAGGAGACAAGGTAATAGCTTCTGCCTCGCTGCAGCTAAAGCCTTATGAACTGAATTACCCGACCTATGATCTGAAATTGGCAGCAGTAATTTTTACCTTGAAAATTTGGAGACATTATTTATGTAGGAAGCAGACGAGGATTTTTATAGATCACAAAAGTCTTAAGCATTTGTTCAATCAAAAGGAACTAAATTTGAGACAGAGAAGGTGGTTGGAGCTAATTAAGGATTATGATTTTTTAATTGAGTATCATCCACGAAAGGAAAATGTAGTGACGGACGCCTTGAGTAGGAAATCTCAATAGCCCATGTTCAGACAGTTTATCTGTCATTATTAGAAGAGATGGCTAAGCTCAGGATAAGCTTGAAAGAGGAGGAACTGGATTATGTTATTGCAAATTTCAGAATAAGGTCGATACTTAGGGAAAAAGTAAAGGAGTTACAGGAACAAGATACAGATTTGAGCAAGCTCCAAGAATAAATTAAGAATGGCAAGAAATCTAAAGTGGTAGTGAGAGATGATGGACTCATGGTTGTAGGAAACAAACTTTATATCCTAAATGTCAAGGAAGTAAAGAATGAAATACTGGATGAGGCACATAATGTGCCCTATGCCATGCACCCAGGTAGCACTAGGATGACAAAGATTTGAAAGAACATTTATGATGGAAAGTAATGAAGAGAGATGTAGCAGAATATGTGAGAAAGTGTCTAATCTGTCAACAAGTTAAGGTTAAACACCAGGCACCTTTTGGAAAATTAAGGCCATTGTCCATTCTTGAGTGGAAGTAGCAAAGGATAACTATGCATTTTCTGATGGGTTTGCCTAAGCCTAGTCGGAAGCATGATGCCATATAGCATTGTTGATTGGTTGACGAAGTTAACCCATTTTCTAGCGATCAAACAGAATGATTCTCTGCATGTTCTAATAAAGAAATATATTGATGAGATAGTAAGACTACATGGGGTTCCAGATTCCCTAATTTCTGACAGGGATCCTCGATTTACTTCGAGATTTTGGGAAAGCTTACAAGAGGCTATGGGAATCAAGTTGAATTTTAGCACGATTTTTTATCCCCAGACGGATGGTCAATCTGAAAAGACCATTCGGACCATTGAGGGAATGATCAGGGCATGTGTGATGGACTTCAAAGGAGCTTGGGATGAGCATTTGCCATTAGTCGAATTTGCTTATAATAATTCGTACCATTTGAGCATTCAGATGGCTCCTTATGAAGCACTGTATGGAAGGAGATGTAGAACTCCGATATGTTAGGTTGAAGAAGGAGAAAGGAAACTGATAGGGCCAAAGTTGCTTCAGATGACAATTGACAAGTTTAATTTGGTTAAACAATGGCTTAAGGCAGCACAGGATAGAATGAAAAGTAATACTGATACACACCAGAAGGAAATGGAGTATGAAGTCGGTGAGAAAGTCTTTCTTAAGATGTCTCCTTATAAAGGAGTCATGAGGTTTGACAAGAAAGGCAAGTTGAGTCTGAGATATGCGGGTCCCTATAATATTGTTAAGAGGATTGGATCACTAGCCTATAGGTTGGCGCTGCCACCAAAATTGTCACAAATACATGACACTTTTCATGTGTCCATGTTAAGGAGATATAGATCAGTTCCACCCCATATCATTCAGACCACTGAGGTTCAGCTGAAAGATGACCTGAGTTATGAGGAGATCCCATATGCATTATGTTTTGCTCATGATTCTCCAAATCTTTATATTATATTTTCAAGTTTTTCATAAGGGTAAGAATTGTGTTCTGAATTCAAGGGGAAGATTGGATTGATTTAGGTATAAATAGACAAAGTTGTCTTCTAAAAATTTGTGACTTATCCTCTTAGCTTTTCGACGCTATAAAGTATGTAAATTTTGGGTATGGGAGTTAAGAGATATGAGAATTATAATTGATGATGCAGCATGGGAATTATGAACATGACAGCTATGGTGAATAACGAGAGTTTGTGTTTGTGATGAGACATTTGAGTTGAATTTTGGGAGTTTAATGCAGCCAAATTGGTATTTCAGTGTTTAAGGAGTGATATTGCTTTAGAACAAGTAAATTTGAGGAGATTATGAGTGAAAATAATGTTAGAATGGATGTAGGAAGCTTGGAGTGGCTTTGAAGGGGCTAGGGAACCCTCTTTATCTGTTTAACGGACATTAGGTCCAATAAACGGACCTTCTCGGGTTGGTGAGGACCCCCAGCTTTGCCAGTTTCCGTTAAATGGACCCTCTTTTGGGTGAAAAATGGCTTCTAAGCCAGTTTATATCCGTTAGGAGGACATGTATGTCCGTTAACACGGCACAACTACAGGAAATCTGCATTTGCGACCCTTTTAATGGCAAAATCTCGCTTTGTAGTCTTCATGAAAGTTGTATACCTAGAAGGCCTCATCCAAACCGTCCAAGAATGACCTCAATCTGACATTTTTAGAGAAAGTTATGCCAATTCTCCCAAGAGAGGTACAATATGATTGAAGATATAAACATGTTTGATTCTTTCAAGCATAAATTCCTTATCCGACCTCCAAATAAAGTGATTCTTATACCAATAGCTTCCTGACACCTGTTTTTAACTCTCCATAAAAATTGGTATCATTTTGAGGTGATTTCAAAAAGTTTGGTGGAGAGAACGTGAGGGGTCGGTTGGGAGAGCATGATTGGGGTATGAACACACTTTGGCTTTTTAAGCATATCTTGATCTATAGAGCTCCAATGGAGATGGTTCTTGCTTCAAAATAAACTAGAAACTTAGAGCTATAATTATTTTGCAGAAGTCAAATTGTGATTTTGGTGATTGTTTGGTGTGGGCACACCACCGTCGCGAGATGACGACTAAAGAGGAAATAAACTTTTATGTATTTATCTTATCCATAGATCCTTTACTCATACTCATTCAATTGGGAAGACTTGATCCAGTAAAAAAAAATCAATCTATGGGATGAGTTTGGGTTGGAATTTGGATCCAATTAAAGAATAGGCCTAAAGTCATTATCAATCATGTAAAAATAAATCTAAAAAATAAATAAAAAATTCTTTGGAATAACCCTACAGGGTAATAAGCTCAAGGTTTATGACTCTGTATGTTGGGCTCCGAAAATTAGGTCCAACACCATTAGAGGATAGTAGTGATATCGGTGTTAAGTAACCCTTTCGAGGAGATATGATGGTCCCTAGGAGTGCTCTCAACATATAATCCAAGAAGGATGGTGATGATGTTCAATGTGATGATCATTTATTTCATTCTAGGTGCTATACATATAACCTAATTATTAATAATGGTTGTTATACTACTATGATACTTTATTAGTTAAATGATTAAATTCTGGTATATAAAAGCGTCATAAACCATTTAAGTTGGAATATTTGAATGAAGATGGAGAAATCAAGGTGGTAAAGCAGGTGTTAGTGGCATTCTCCTTTGATAACTACAAGGATGGGATTCTTTTTTATATGGCATCAATACGTATTAGTTATATAATCTTCAAGAATTTGCAGTAGCTTGATAGGAAGGTTACTTAAGATGGGTACAAAATAGGCACTCTTTTGTAATAAATAACCAAAATATTATAGTAACAACTCCCAAACTATAAGAAGAATATGAGGCTTATATTGGTATCGTTGAAGTGTAAGATGAGCAAAAAACAAGTGAGTGCCTAAGAAAAAAGAAAAGAGCAATAAAAGAGGATAGTGTATGCAGAGAAGTGAGAAGAGTATAATGGTGCATGGTAAGAAAATAATTTCAAAATATGGAGCACCAAAAAGAGAGAAAAGTAAGAAAATTAGTTCTTTTAGAAGTTATGGTAAGATTAAGAGTGTTATGATAGAAAAGCAACAACTACCTCCACTTTTGTACAAGTATATTAGTTTTTAAACTAAAGATCTTTTCTCTTCTTTGCCTAGTGTGGTTGTTTAGTTTTTATAAAAATTCATAGATTTGTTTTCTACATAAATACCATATAGTTTGTTTAGGACTCAAAGTGGTCAAGGACGAATCTTTTTAAAAAGGGAGGGAATATTATAGATCATTTTTCATAAGATCCTTTACAAGGAAGTGTAGGACCAATGATTAGGATAAAGACTAAAAACATAAAGGTAACTTTGTAAGGATTAATCACGGAGATGTAAGAAAAGAAGGCTGCTCAAGATGAACCATATGCATTCCTCATATCGATTAATTTTCTAAATATTATTGAAGATATAATATGATTAACATATAAAAAGGGTCTTAAACATGTTAAAAAGATCAAGTTGAGCATAAAAAATTATTGAATATTGGAGAACATTAAAGAATTAGGCAACAAGAAACTTATATGATACTATAATGGACCTATGTTTTAGAAAATGAACATATGTTAATGATATATTATTTGTTTTGAACTTGAAAGAAAGTTGCAAAAGCGATTTGATGTAGGATATGAAGTAAGGCTAGCATTAGACAGGTCTTTCACACTCATAGAGTTATAAAACCTAACTACGTTGGTTATAAAACTATATAAGTTTCGGTTATGTACGATTAAGTATTTTATTTATATTGAACTCTATATTTTTATTTAGATAAGTGTTACTTTTTAAAATTGTTGTTTTCTACTTAAAGTATAGTATGAATATCCTTTCCTTTTAAGAATCTAACTCTTAGGTATTTTTCTCCTATAAATGACATGTTGTTGATGTAATTCAAGGATAAGTCATAATATAAATCAAATTAGAGGATTTTGTTTACTTGATGAAAATTTCCTGATATTTCTTTAACAAAAACTTAATCTGATCTTATCAAGAAAACTTGTGGTGATCAAAATTTTTTATAACATTGGTTAAAATTTATGGGTTTGTTTATAGTTCAATTTCCTTACTTAATTTAAAGATGATCCTAGAATTTTAGATACTCATGTTTTGAGTATTAAGTAGTTTTCAACCTAAGATCCCCTTTATTTACTCTAATTTTTCAATAATTTCACCATTAATCTTGAATTGTTTAAACATTGGTATAATGTTATCTTACATATATCTTAATAGTATTATCATTGTAGCTAAATTATCCTCCTCTCACTTTTTTAGAGGATTTCAAATATAAAATATCCTATATGGACTAATAAATATGAGTTTCTTCTTTTCTAAATATGGAAATTCACTTTACTTAATTTTTTAAATTTTTTGAAATCAATTAAAAATATGTTGGCAATTATGGAAAGAAAAAAAGAACTGAATGTTATTTTGTAGGTTTACCTACATTTATGGTTGATCCTCAAGCTTGACTCTAATGTTGTTGTCGACCATGACAATAATGTAGATATTTATTGAATATGAAGATTTTAATTAGAATAAACTCTTTAAGAAATTATATATATATATATACACACACACACACACATACATACATACATAAACAGAGCTATGTGGGGGCCCATGGTGCACTGTTCCCCCAACATTTAAAAAAATTAAATATTTTTATTTTAATATATATATATATATATCTATAAGGACGGAATTATTTGGAGTCCATTAGTACATTGGGCCCCCTAAGATTTTAAAAAATTAAATATTTGGGCCCTCCTATCTTAAACTTCTGGCTCCGTCACTGTATATATATATATATATATATGATAGAGATTATTGAATTTTTTAGAGTGAACCACTAAATAATTTTCTTATTATTCATTTTTGGTGAAAGATTTTCAACAATCATTATATCCCTTCACTCGTATTTTTCAATTGGTAAAAACTAATTTAAACTTCAAAATTTTCATCATAATATAACTTGAACGTAATGTTTCCTAGTTTCTAAATTCAACCATAATGTTTTGAAAATATTTAAAATAGATCTTTAATGAATGAAAAATTTAACCAAATTAAACTTATATCAATTGAGTGTCATCTCATCTCGAACTTAACACTTTTTAAATTTGAATATTTTCTAAAAATCAGTTAGTAGACTTTACTATCACCAGTAGGCCATTTTAAGACATGTGAGATCCTTCAACAAATTGATTTAAGGATGTGATGCTTAGCTGAAACATATATTATCCATTTTGTTTAGAACTAAATTGAGTAATAAAGTGTTATGAGATATCCAAAAGGTTGGATATAATCTTACAGACCCATTAAACAAATTGTTTGATTCAATGTATACTTATAGGAGAATGGTTCTCAAGATAAGTAGTAGGAGTAAAAGGAACTTAAAAGGTTCAAATATCACAACATTACATCTAATTTGAAGAAGCATTTAATGATACATTTGATATATAGTTCAAAGGCTACGAGATATTGAAAGATTCACTTTCACGATGAATTTAAAGAGTTTATTTTAGAGATGATCATTAATTTGTCAAGTCTACAAGAAGGTAAGTGGGAGTATAGTTGTCCTCTTCAGTGGGACTATATGGAGACATATTACTCACAGAGAACAAAAGTTCTAACTTTTAATTGTCGAACATATAATTTTCAAGAACAACTCTTGTTAGATATGAAAAATTAACATCTTAATCATGGGAATTAGATCTATAGAGATAAATTGGACGGTGTTAACTTTTTTAAGTCTAAGTGCATAGATAATGTACTAAAGATGTTTAGTATTTAAGATATCATATACTTGTGTAGTATTAAAGATATTCATTACTCTATGTGCGAGTTGATATTTGAGTTCAAGATGATAAGGATATAACTTTAAAAGTAAATCCTAATTAAGGTTTATTTAATTAGAACAATATCATTTAGGATTGGAAAAGTTCTAATGTAGCAATTGGTTGCTAATTAAGCCATAATACATTTTTCTTTTAGTGGAAATGATTAATTGGATCAACAAGTTCTTTAGTGAACTGGATATAGTTTTCTTTACATTATTCAAGACAGTAATGTACTATAGAACATTAGAGACATTGGGCATGCATAAGGAGCTAATGTCTCATCAAAGATCTAAGAAAGTGTTTAGGCAAATTTTCTTAATTAAGATAATAATTAACATGAGAGTTGTAAGATTTAGTTAAGTATAGAGAATCTTGTAGAATTCTCTTATTAAGCCATTGCCCTCATTAGTAGAATAATCATCATATGGTGATATGGTATTAGATATTTAAATGACTGGCTTAGTGCAAGTGAGAGATTATTGATTTATGCCCTACAACCAATCACTTTGGTTGTAGTTTAGTGACAAATTATTTAAAGGCATTCTTTATCTTGTACATGTTTAGTTGTTTATGATAAAGACCATAGGATAATTGTACATTGCAAATGAAATTATAATAAGATTATAATTATAGGATTCATATTACTTTTATGTATTATTCCTAAACATTCCTAGTCATCTTTCTATTAAGATTGGGCACTAATAGAACGTAAAAAGACTAGCACACATTTTGTTTTTCCTTATGGACGAAGTAGTTAATCTCATAGGCTAAAGTATAAAGATACTTAAACAAACATGTGGGTGCTTGCTAAAGAATAAATTCATTGAACATACCTGATATGATAAATCCATTTGGAACATTACTTGTATGTCTATGGAATTCTCATTATGATAATTGTATAAGTGATCTTTTGACTTGAGGTAGTTATCTTACACAGGGATTACTATGTTTTGATACTACTTATGATCAATTTAATCATAGGTCGTTTAATAGATAGTTATTAGATATATCATGAACTATATGTGTAATATCCCATCACCGATAGGAGGGGTAAAATAGTAATTTGGGATGGGTTTTGAGTGTGTAAACGTATCTCGGCATGATCATGCATCATATGGCCTCTATATATACATAAATTGCAATTTTTGTATATGCACATGACTGTACATGCATTCATGACATTTCCCAGTATATGTGTTTATTTGAAAAATGTGATTGTTGTGCTTGAAACTTGAATTGGAGTAGATTTTTGTGTGTTTTACATTTT
>JAOSBK010061310.1:0-15933 GCA_027568895.1 Erythroxylum shatona
CATAGCTAAACTACAGATTAAGCTACTCCCCTTGAAACTCGGTGAACTCCAGCCATCACTGCATCTTCAACAGGAAAATGAACCCCTAGCTACGGATAACAACTGGAAACTTCACAACTCGTGGCGAATCCAAGCTATCCATGGCAGAAGTTGGCGGTGAAATAAAATAAAACCTGTACAAAGATTGTCCCAGGGAACCCCGAAGGGAACCCTGGGTGGTAAGGCCGTGACTGCTTCTTCTTCTTCTTCTGTTGCTTCTCCCTCGTTTGCGTGCTCTCCTTTCTGCTCAATATTCGATCTCCAGATGATTGTTCGATCCCCCGTAACCTAAGTTAGCAATGTTTATATAGGATGGATCACGGGCCGGGTCAGTACAGTGAGTGAAAGGGTCCGAATATCCGACCGCACGTCGCGACGTGTTAATAAAAACTCGTCGCGACGTGTGAACAAATCCTCGTCGCGACGTGTGAATAAAAACTCGTCGCGACGTGTGCTCTGGCTTGCTCGCCGTGACGAACGAATTAGTTGACGTCGCGACGTGCTGCTGCGTGTCATACGTCGCGACGAGGAAATTACATTTCGCCGCGGCGAGGCGATTAGCTTACGCCGCGACGTGCCTTAAGGACTTCATGCCGTTGACTCTTCTGATCCTTTTTGACTCCTTTTCACCTGCAATATAAAATAACAATTTGCAGTATCAATTGTTCTTAGAAAAATTATAATGCAATTAATGTCAATTTGTACAATTTTACTAGCAAATTGCATAAAACATGAGCTCACCATGAGGGACTAATTTAAGCACAAAATCATGAATTAAGAGTCAAAAAGTGCATTAACAGTTATGAAAGTGTAGCCAATTAATAAGATAAACTTGGGCTCCATCACACACTTTTACTCCAGTATAGGAAATTTCGGCATTTCAATCAATCAAACATATTTGATATAAATGCATATGAAATGCTCATGAAACACTTTCCATTTATTATATTATTGTGACCGAGTGCCTAAACTGTCCCGTATCCATTTGGATACCGAGCTCATTAATAATTATCCCTTATCTACTTGGGGGATACATGGCTCATTATACATAGTGAGCCTTAGGCTTTTAATCACTGTTGAGCTCGAGGCTCTTTTCACTCATTGAGCTTTAAGCTCTGATCGGTGGCTACTTTGATCACAACTGCCATTTCTAATTGTGCATTCACGAATGGAATGCATATACCACAATCACTTACATTAAAAAGCACTTAGGTCTTTACATTCACATTCAAGTAACACTTCAATAGACATTTCACATTCACAATTATCGGACCTTCTGTCCACAATCAATAATCAAACACATTCATTTATCATTCAGAGAATAATTTAAGCAAACAATAATTGAGAGAAACCATCTAGATTACTCACTAGTTACTCCCGAAGCTAATGCCTGGAAGTTCCAGCAACGTCTGGAGGTTGACGTTCTAGTTGCTCCTCTATATCAAACAACATACACATATATCATAATATACACAATTATAATCGTTCAATAATGCACAAATGAATTATATACAATGCATGTTTATGAATCTCGGGTATCTTTCCTTTGATTTTAATAAAAAAATCATTCCCACATCAAAACTCATCTAATTATAATTTATAATTAGGTTTATGCCTCACTAAAACCATTAAAATTACATTTTATTCTCATTGAATCACTTTAGATTTTTCCATGACACACTTTTAGGTCTACTATTCACTTTCAATCAGAAGGTGAAAATGATGTAATTTGGTCATAATCTCTTCTATAAAAGTGTTCCTCTATTTCTTATGTTTCCATTGACACCAAAATTACTCAATTTAGTTCAGTAATTTGGAATATATATCTCAAACATTATCGGGTTGTTCACATTTAAAAACAGTGTACTATATACAACTTCCATCTAGAAATTCAATATCTTAAAGAATGAATCAAAATTCGACTTCTTGACACAATTTGTAGGCCTATATCTCTAGTTTACTCCAAATAAAAAAGCATCTCATTTGGAATCCTATATATCCAGATATAATAAAAATACTAAAGGGTGTTCAGGAAGAAAATCCTATTTCACTGTTCCAACAAATTCCACACTTCGATTTCATCAATCTTTCTCAATTCAATTTAGAATGCTACTAAATTTTATGAAGGGAAAGAAAAATGTGTTAGGAATCCATTGGTTCAAGAATCAAATCATTTGGAGGTCTAAAGGTGAAGTTTTAATGAAAAGATCAAAGTATGTTCAGAAAATAACCTCCTTTGGATAAACAGGGAAGTCGCGATCGTGTACATGCACTATCGCGACACTCCGGTGGTCCTACAAAATCGTGATCATGCACATGCATGACCGCGACACTCCAGTGGACCTACGAATCCTTCTTCCTCTCTTCCATTTTTTTCTCCAGCCCTTCCCAAATTAGAATTTTGGGTCACTTTTACCCGATCATGTCGACAATGAAAACAAAGGATTTAGGCCAAACTTTCTTCTAAATAATTGTTCCTTTATGTCTTAACTTTCAAGTGAAACCAATTTAATGCAATTTGGTTTGATATTTTGCAAGTCATTCTAAAAACACTACAGATTATTCCAAACCACCACTGAACCCACAACTCAACTTTCAAACTCCATAACTTTCGATCGAAAACTCCAAAAATTACAAATTTTATATCAATGGAAAGCCTAAAGAAAGATCTAAAACGTACATGAAGACAACTTTGTCAAAAACTCTCTAAATTAGTACAGAGAACTCATGGAATTTCAGTTCAAATTTTTTTACCTCTTACTATTCATTCCCATAAATTTTTTCCAGACTTCTATTACAAAAATCCAACACTTCAAATTTTTATTTCTAGTTTTCTATTTCATTTTATTAAAGTCATTTACCATAAATTCATACCACTCCAAAATATGCAAGTTTAATCAAAAACCAAAAATTCATATTCATCTTATTCATACTCTGTTATTTTTCTGCAATTTCAACTTTCATTCTCAATCACTATTCTTCCTCTCAACTTCCATTTAAACACTCATTCTCATCTCAAATCATCATTTTACAATTGCTCTTCAACTCAAAAACTATTTCCTTGATCATCTCTAAGTTTTCGTCAACTTATGTACAACACATATATATAAACTTGCACAGTGAAGAACAGAGCACATATCACCTTTTCATATCTAGCTTTCTACACTAATCCTATACACCATTCCATTGCTATTTCAACTCCAAAAACTATTTCCACAATATCAGAACACTAAAAATCCATCAAAAACTAAATAACACTATAACCAATTTTTTTCATCTTATCCATAGTGTTCATGAATATATATAACAATAATTCATCAAATTATTTCATGAATCCACAACTCTAAAGGGTTTATTCATGAATTACTTATTGAAAACTTCAAAAGCTCCAACTATCTTCAAGCCCTAACTCCATACAAAAATCAAGTATTCATTGTGTAAACTGACCAACTTCTGGTTTTTCTTAGGTAGGAAAGACAATTAGCAGTGGTGATAGAGGTGTGGGATGAGGAAAAGAAAAGAAATTCCTCAAAAGGTGTTTGATGGAAAACTCTGTGTAGTAAAAGAAAATTCAAAGAAGGTGGCTAGAAAATGACACTTAAGACATGTTACTCAACCCTTTCTAACTCTCAGATATCTATAACTTACTTCTACAAGGTTATAGAAGCAACTTAACTAAGTGACACTTGTCACTTTCTTAACGCCTAAGCCTAAACTAAGTTTCTTTCTTGACTAATTCCTTTAATCCTATCTTTACAATATAACTATCTCCAATCTTCTTTTGATTCCTTTCCTATTTTCCATTTTTCTCCATAAATTTTGAAAATTAACACCAAAATTTAAAAATATTACAACTCCACTAATTAATAAAATTTCCAATATAATTAAATTCCAAATTCACAAAATTTTCAAAATCACAACTCAGTCCAAATATGCCCAGAATTATTCATTAATGCATTTACAATTATTTTCATGTTCAACAATTTCACTATTTATGTGTATGTGTATGTCATTTTATGCATGAGCATGAAAATGCAAATTCTAAGCTCTCATTGAACACTCTTGTTTACTATTCTAGCCTCCCCGCAAGTAACAAGATGTTACACAAATACTCTGGTAGGATCCTTCTGGCTTGTATTTCCAATTATCAAAGCCTGGGCTAGTGCATTGTGGAGTAAACAAGGTTTGGAAAAACTCTACTAATGACATGATTATTTTCAATTTTGCTTTGGACAATAATCTGAATGATATAATCGGAATAGGTCTTTTGTATATTGGGGGACAACCAATGTTCTTATAGAAGTGAAAGCTAGGGATTGCTTTTAATAAGGAATGTGTTGAATCTCTCCCATTTTGGGTCCAATTTCATAATCTACCGTTTAAAGTTTTTTTGTTAGTTCATTAGGTAACTTGTTGGGTACAGATGCTCAAACATCAGGTATGGAAAAGATAGGATATGCAAAAATATGAATAGAAGTCAGTTGACAGGCTACACTACCATATTGTCTTCCAATTATGCCCTTAGTGAATCTTAGGAGATGGTGAAAGGAGAAATACAACTATCCCATCCTTGGGAGCCACATAGTGGTAAGAAATGGGTTCCAACTAGGAAGAGGTATAAAACAGGTTGGCAAGAGAAGTTAATGGGGATTAAACAATCAACAATCGAAGTTGAAGCTGGCACTACAGCTCAGAAGAAGATTCATAAGCAACCTACCCAGATTCCTCTAATCGAGAGGGACACAGGGGAGCATCCTGAAGTGGTTGACAGCCAAAATAAAGTTGATCCTAGTCCTAAGAAGGAACAATCAACAAATCATATTACATAGAGTTTGAAGTTGGCAAAGTATGCTAGTACTAGTCCTAAGAAGGAACAATCAACAAATCATATTACATAGAGTTTGAAGTTGGCAAAGTATGCTAGTACTATTGATGCAATGCAAAGTAAGACAATTGGAGTTTCTACAGAGGAACCATGATTCAAAAGGGTTGTAGAGGTTACTCAACAGATTGAGATTGCCGACGTAGTGCCAAAACAATCAGCAATAGACAACTCTAGAGCAGACAATGTGGAGCGTCTAGATACTGACACGGAACACTTTAACTCACAATATTTGGAGAAATGTCAAACAGATTGGGCCATCATGTTGATGCCAGTAGCAACTATTAGGCAAAATGAGACATTTAAGGCTAGGTTGGAGTCTGAAAAATTGACAACAATGGTAAATTCTAATGATAACTGTGTGGTAAGTCAGGGTTATGAGATTATCATTTCTCATATTGCAACACATCATAGGGCAGAGCACGTCTTGGCATTGAATTGTAATTCTTTTGCTTATGTGACAATAGGTTCTCCTCAGGAAAGCAGTTCAGACTTGGTAGCAGAAGACTGTGATTCTCTATCAGCTATAGCCCAAGTTTCTGACATTCCAGGAGATTTTTTATATGCAGTCCAAAATTGCAAAAAAGAAAGTCAGCAAGGAAGGATAAGAAAAATCCTAAATACTAAAAATAGCGCCAGTATAAGTGATGTTTTTAGTAGTTCTGTTTGTAGTCTATCTTCCAGGTAAATATATTGCCTTCCTTAAGAAGTTATTAGCCTTGAACTTCTTAGCACGTAGATCTAGTTTCAATTATAGTAAAAATTATTTTAATTTTTTTAAAAATAACTAATTCAATCTGTTGATTATCAAACAAAGTCATAATTTTTATTCCTCACTTAATTAAGAGGTATAGAATATTGTCCACATATAAAAATATTATTCATTCAATGGTAATATAATAAATTATCTTTTGTTTTTTTTCTCATTCCTAACCTTGCTTTCTTACCGTACCTGTTAACCAAACACCTTGTTCTAAAAGGTGGAGTCAGCCACTCCAGTTGCCCCCACACCCAGGCCCGACCAGATAGTGAGGAAGTAAATCACGATTTAATCTCAATCGGTCATTTAGCAGAGCGGCCCATATACTCCCATTTTTGATAATCGAACCTAGGACCTTATTCCAACTAACCCAGCTAGTTTGCCAACCGAGCTACCCGTGCGGGCTCGTTCAATATCATCCTGTCAACGTTCCACAATACACGACTTACATTTTCACCATCTCACTTCTTTCCTTATAAGGTATTCCGACAGCCGTCAATATGTCATTCGAAATCATGTTTTTGTTGTCTCTGTTTTCATAGTACCGTCTCCAAACATTTTCCGGAGCAAATTGGGCAAAAAGGAGCTCAAAATGTTTTTGAAGCTTCAGTACTTGGATACTAATTGCCTCCACATTTTTGCTTCCAGCAAGACCACAACCAACGTTGGAGCTCCAATTTCCACGAACTTTGGAGTTTCACTGTCTGTGTCTCCTCCTGATAACGATTCTGTTCAGCCATTCAAGAAATACAAGGTCCTTGAGACTGTCACTCGCAATGGCGCTGTTACAAACTTAAATGGAGTAATTCACAAACATCTTCATGAGAAAACGAGTAGAGCGGTTGTTGTTCGTGAACCCAAGTTCGATTACCATCGTTCGGAGAAAAACCCAGATGGAGAACCGAGAGAACCCACTTGGGATAGTTCTAGAACTGAGGGTGTCAAGAAATCTGGAAAGGAAATTGAAGGGTTGAGGGAAAATGTCTCGTTAGGAAATGTGCGTGCCAAGTGTTCGATGAAATACGGAGGCTGTATTCCATTGATTTTGCAAGCTTTGGATACGGTTCAGGACTTGGATGAGGCCTTTCGGCCATGGGAGGATACGCTTAGTAACAAAGAGAGGAGTATAATTCTAAAGGAGCAGTCGAGCTGGGAAAGAGCTGTGGAGATTTTTGAGTGGTTCAAGCGAAAGGGTTGCTATGAGCTGAATGTGATTCACTATAATATCATGCTTAGGATACTTGGCAAAGCACGAAAGTGGGAACTTGTTGAGAGTTTATGGCATGAAATGTGTGATAGAGGCATATCACCTGTTAATTCTACATACGGTACACTAATTGATGTTTACAGCAAAGGTGGCCTGAGAAAAGAGGCAGCTTGCTGGCTTGAGACGATGAAGTGCCAAGGAATGGAACCTGATGAGGTAACAATGGGGACTGTTGTTCAAATGTATAAGAAAGCGGGGGAGTTTCAAAAAGCCGAAGAGTTCTTCAAGAGGTGGTCGTTGCGTGAACATTCTAAGCACGAAGGAACGTCTATAACTATAGCTAAAGGAGAGGAATATGCTCAAGTGAATGTATCTTTGAGTTCACACACATACAATACGTTAATAGATACATATGGAAAGGCTGGCCAACTTAAAGAAGCATCCGAGACCTTTGGACGGATGCTTAGAGAGGGGATTGTTCTAACCACAGTAACTTTCAATACAATGATTCACATTTGTGGTAACCATGGACACCTTGATGAAGTGTCTTCTTTAATGCAAACAATGGAGAAACTTAGATGCCCACCAGACACAAGAACATATAACATCCTGATTTCCCTACATGCCAAGCATAATGATATCGACATGGCTGAGTTCTACTTTAAAAGGATGAAGGAGGCACAGTTAGAGCCAGACCTTGTGAGTTACAGGACTCTTTTATATGCATTCTCTATTAGGCATAAGGTTAGTCAAGCTGAGGCACTTTTATTCGAAATGGATATGAAAGGTCTTAAGATCGATGAATATACCCAGTCTGCTTTGACTAGAATGTATATAGATTCTGGGATGCTTGAAAAATCATGGTTGTGGTTCAGGAGGTTTCACCTTGCAGGAAATATGAGTTCTGAGTGCTATTCTGCCAACATTGATGCTTATGGGGAGCGTGGGTATACTTTGGAAGCTGAGAAAGTATTCACTTGCTGCCTGGAGATGAAGAAACTTAGTGTCCTTGAGTTTAATGTGATGATTAAAGCATATGGTTTAGGACAGAGTTACGATAAGGCAAGTAAACTGTTTGAAAGCATGGAGGCTCATGGTGTAGTTGCAGACAAATGTACCTATAGCTCTCTTATACAGATTTTGGCTAGTGCTGACTTTCCTGAAAAGGCAAAACTATACCTGAGGAAGATGCAAGATGCAGGATTGGTAAATGACTGTGTTCCATATTGTGCTGTGATCTCAAGCTTCGTGAAGCTAGATAAATTGGAAGCAGCAGTGGCACTATATGAAGAGATGCTTGCCTTTGATGTGAAGCCGGACGTCATAGTTTATGGGGTATTGATAAATGCTTTTGCTAATGCTGGAAGTGTTAAAAAAGCGACCACTTATGTTGATGCAATGAAAAAGGCAGGTCTGCCAGGGAATACAGTAATTTACAACTCCTTGATCAAGCTCTATACCAAAGTTGGATACTTGAAAGAAGCACAGGAAGCATACAAACTACTACAATCATCAGATACTGGTCCTGATACATACTCTTCAAATTGTATGATAGACCTTTACACAGAGCAATCTATGGTTGAACAAGCTGAAGAGATATTTGAAAGTTTGAACAGAAAAGGGCAAGCAAATGAGTTCACTTTTGCCATGATGTTATGTATGTACAAGCGACTCGGCAGGTTTGAGGAAGCCATTCAGATTGCCAAGCAGATGAAAGAATTAGGGCTCTTGACCGATTTATTGAGCTACAATAACGTGCTGGGGTTATATTCATTGGATGGTAGATTCAGAGAGGCGATGGGAACTTTCCAGGAAATGGTCAAAGCTGCCATTCAACCTGATGACTGTACATTCAGATCTCTGGGGATAGTTTTACTGAAATGTGGAATATCAAAGCTAGCTATTAGCAAGCTAGAGGCCGCGAGAAAAAAGGATGCACCGAGTGGCTTGCAAGCATGGTTGCTAGCTCTCTCTTCTGTACTTGAGATAGATTACGACGATGATCTATGATTTATAAGTATGTTGAATATTGGTGGGATTGTAATGCATAAGCAAATCTGTAAATACTTGGAGCATAACCCGTATAATGTAAGGACAATCCTCACAGGCAGTTCCCAATGTTCAACCAGTTTTGCATCAATTTGTTCCTATCCTCAATTCGTCTTCTGCCTTTGCTCTTCCATATCAAGTAATATTTTAAATCAGACAGGAGTAGAAGATGTTTCTTGGATGCCGGGGCCAGGCAACTGAATCATTGATAAGTAATGGTTCCAGGGAGGTGCATTAGCAGTTACAGGTTAGAAACGCGCAAGCACAACTGGTCTGCCACAACATATAACACGTCTTTTCGGCTCTAAGCCTATTCACTTATATATAATAAGAAAGGGTCGTCAGTTGCAATCATTCGGCATTGGAATCTGGGGTCATACTTCCATTATTAGTGATTAGGAATCGAAGTTTTCGTCAGAGTTACTTGTGTCTTGTCAAGCTTTCCTCCATAATAATCGTCCGTTCCATCATATATGTCCTTCAGTAGCCAAGAATCAATTATAGTCACAATTTATGTGCAAGTTGACAAATTGTTTAAGAAAGTTCTCTTAAAACACTTCTTTTGGATGTATATTCTTAACCCCAGAAGAAAAACACTTTGATGTGTTCATAGTGTTTATTCATATGATCTAAATATAGGTTTGTGTCATTAGCCAAATGAAAAGATCAGGAGGAGAAAACCATAATAGTAGAGAAATCTTATTCTACACAAACTATGGTTACATTTACAAGCTTAGATTAAGAAACACCGCAATCTAATCTTATAAGGTTAAAACACTAATGTGATTTCTAAAGAATTCTTTCCATGTACAACGATCAACCATTGTTTTCCTTTTAACCCAATCTTCAATACATAGAAACCCCGTATAGATATAATTCAGTCTCTTTAGATGGCATCATTGTGCCATTGAAGTACAACATCTTCAAGCCCATCCTTCAACTCTCCCCAGTGAGTATCTTCAAACTCCATTAAACCACCCTCCACCACCTTTATTTCCACCAACAACAACCTCTCTGCAATCTCCAGAACCTCAAACACCAAACTGATTCTCCCTTTCCCTAACCCAATAGCCCCACCCTTACCCTCAATAACCCTATATCCAGACCTTCCTCCCACGTCTCTCACTCTGTCCATCACTCTCTCCACCGTCTGGCTAGACGTGAATCTCTTGTCTTTTCTGTTCACAACCTCAAAAAGGCCCGATAGATTCAATCCTGAAGACAAGGATATTAAATCAAATGCATTTACATTTGCATAGGGTCTGCACAGCTTCGTTTCATCCAACTCTAATGCACTCCTTTGACTCGGCGACTCGAATTTCTTTGTAAACCAAGAGTGTTTCATGATTCCTTCCATACTCATTCTGGTATCAGGATTCGGATCAAGAAGCTGGTTCACGATAGACTTAACCGGCTTCGAGACCCATGGAGGTATTTGATAATCTTTCCTGTAAATCCTCTTAAACATATTCGCAATGCTTCTGTCATCAAAAGGCAAAGTAGCAGTCAGCAGAAAAAACAGAATAACCCCGCAAGACCAAGCGTCTGCTTTAGCTCCGTCGTAGCCGCCGTCGCGTCTCGACATCACCTCCGGCGCCGTGAACCCCGGCGTCCCACAAGCCGTGTGAAGCATCCCGTTAACGCTGTTCGCCTCAGCCAAAGCTGAGAGCCCAAAGTCCGAAACTTTCAAGTTACCCTTTTCATCTAAGAGGATGTTGTGAGGCTTAACGTCGCGATGCGCAACGCCGTTTTGATGGCAGAAACTGAGAGCCGAAACGAGCTGTTGAAAGTACCTGCGAGCCGTCGGCTCTTTCATCTTCCCACGTTGAAGAACGTTCGTGAAAAGGTCGCCGCCGGACGCCAGTTCCATGACGAGGTAAATCCTGGTCTTGGTGGCCATAACCTCGTGGATTCCGAGGATGTTGGGGTGGTACTGCAAGCGTCGCATGGCGGAGATCTCGGAGATGATCCGAGGTTCCATGGCGGCGTCTGTTCGTGCCTTGTCGATTATTTTAACCGCCACGATTTTGTTGTCAGTTAGAGCACGACCGGCGTACACTTTCGCAAAGCTACCTCTCCCCAGAAGTCTGCCCAGTTGATATTTGTTGAGGACGGTTGTGTTGTTGGGTGCGGAGATGCTCCGCTGCAGCTGCCCCTGCAGCGGCGGTGCTCGCGGTTCCATTGCTGGTGGCGCGTAGAGAAAGGCCTTAATAACAACAACCCACGAGACGAGCTTTGATCTCCTAGTCTGGGGGGTTTTATACTGTTGTACGGGGACTTCAGGTAGGTTTTCAGGATCTATGTTTCCCATTTTGCCCCTGACGTGTTTGGTTAATTGTGATTATCTTAATCTAATCATCTTCTCGTTATTTTTGGTATCGTTATTAATCCCTCCTTTAATGACCAACAGCTGGATACATTCATTCTGACTCTGGTATAGATTGTTTTCCCAACTGAATTTAATCGATACAATAATACTATTTAGGAATAAGGTTACGTGTCATTAGATATTTTTAAATTTCGTTTTATTATAGGACTTCATATTAGGTATGATGATAATTCTTTTAAATATATTATTATATTTTATACAATTTATAACGTTACATACAACAAAATTCACAATAATTCATAAAAACCCTATTTTCTCTAGGAATTCAGAAACTCTAGAGTAGGAGGATTCATTTCACTTGGATCTTGAATTTAAATAGGATCGGAAATGATAGAATGACAATATATTAGTTAGGATTATGTTTTCAATTCGGGACCTATAGGCACTAGAAAGACTAAAAATTAAAGTAATCAATTATGAACTTCAACAATAAAACAAATATATATTGAAATCAACTATTTTTTTATCTTCTTTACCTACATAATGAATTGTACCTAATAATTCACATATTAATAAAATAATTAAAGTTTAACAAGAGGATGCAAAAGAATGTTTATTACTAATTAAAAATTACTTCAACTTTGTAATTGACGAATATTGCAGATATAACAATTTAATAAAAAGTTCGATGGTACATAAAATTTGGAGACGTTGAGTAATAATATACAGTCTTATTCTTAACTTGTTGTTACGTGAAAGATTGCAAATGCAAAACTTAAAAGAATAAATAAATAAAAGGAGTGAAAGGAACAAGCACTAAGAAAGCAATAATGACTAATAATATCTATGGTGCCAACCATCTCAACAGCCTTCAGCATAAATATCAATTGCCTTTTACACATTAGCTTATCACCGTTCCTTTGAAAAAATGTCATATTCTCTCTTTTCAGCATCTCATCAAATCATGCAAGGACTGGACATTAGTGCATTAATCTTCCCTAATACAAACTTGATAACTAAACTTGATCTGAGTGCTGATTTTAGTCAATTTTGGAGGAGCAGCTTTTTTTTCTTTTTTTTTCCTTTGGGAAAAGCACCTGGAAGCCACACCTCAACTTGCTGAGAAATTTCACTTTGACGGTGTAACAGGGACAGGCGGAGAGAGGGGAGGGTGTTTTGGTATTTTTGCGCGAAGGTGAGGTGTCGTGAGCTACGAGGTCACTCTCTCTCTCTACCTCTCTCTTCTTTTTGTTTGGCGGTTGTTGCGTCACTGCTGGATCTAGTTGGACGGCTGTCCTCGTGCCATGTCAGCATACAGGTGACCTAAAACTTCTGAAGTTTCCAGTTTTTGGGTCTTCGTGAGACCCGCTTTTCTTTGTTTTTAATTGGTGGATCCCACTTTAGTGCAATTTCACTATTATTTATTTAATAGAAAATTAATAAAATATGGTTAATTGGTTATGTTTATGTAAGATAAAATTTTAAACATATAAAAATAAAAATATAATTAACTCTAGATTACAATATTAATGAAACAAAGATTAATTAAGAGTTACTTAAGGCAGAGAGGAAGCTATTGTCATCATTGGAATATTCGTATATCTTTTAAGCAACAGTAGCCGAGCCGTGTGATTTAACTTAATTGCTGATGTCATATTTATTTAACACGTTTTGTTGATTAGGTCATTTCCTATTGTGTAAGGGCGTGAATAACATATTCCCGTAATAAACGAGTCAATCCTATTCACCTCATTCAAAAGAAAAATGAAAGAGACCTTATTTATAATTAATGGAAAGATTGTTCTAAAAAAATAACATTTTTCCCTAATAAAAAAGTTGAATTTGTAGATAAATAAAAACTATTAACTATAATTTTAAAATTATAAAAAATGAAATATAAAATTTTAATTATTTTTGTTAAAATGACTTCCTTTATTATTTTTTTTCTTTTTTTCTTTTTTTGCTGTTTTATTCTCTTGATTAGCTTGTACTCCCTCCTATCCAAAATAAGTATCGTTTTAGATAAATGCACACTTATTAAGAAAGTTAATGAAATGTTTGATATACCCTTATTAATTGCATGCTAAATTGCCTAGAAAATATAATCTGTATAATTAAGATGTGAAAGAAATTAAAGGGTAATTTTGGAAATAAAATTATAAACATGCATGAAAAATCGTAAATGACACTTATTTTAAATAATTAAAATTTTTTTAAAATAATATTGATTTTAAATAGGAGGGAGTATTCTTTTATCTTTATTATATATTCTTAATTGTTTTCCCCCTTCCTATGTCGTCAGTCTACACGTATTGGTTCCAAGTTGCACACAAATACATAATTAAAGACCAAAGCAGACCAATAAGCTCCATTCAATTGATTTATTCTAAAGGCGGGAAGCACTATACGTATACTTTGATTAGCAAAACCCACTGAGCATTTATTTTGAAGTAAAGGGCCCCTCATCACTTGAGTACTCTTTACGTGGAGTCATAATCGTAAATGAGATGCTCCATTAACTAAGTTAATAATTTGATTAATTCATTGACGTGACTTTGTTTGATGTTTTTTAATTATTGGAATGGACCGTTTTGGCCACTACCTCCAGCTATCGGGCCTGCATACTAATTAATTAGTCTTTGCTTTGTTAAAATAATGATGATTAGCCAACCTAAATAAGTCATTAAGAGCTCAAGACATCGGCTGAATAATAATTTAAAACATTTATAATGATAGGCGCGTAAAAATACAAATTCTTTCGATTAGACCTTGATATGAAAAGACGAACAAAAAATGGCTTGAGTTTGATGGAGGCTGGAGTTTCATTGCTAAACCATCGACATTTAAATAATGATTCCATTTTGGCACGGTGTGGAATTTCTTTCGATGAGACTAACTTGTAACATGTAGGATAGATCTTATTACATGTCTCAGATCGTTTATGAAATGAATAAAAATGAAAAAAAATGTAAAATATCTAATTTCGGTTCTATCTAATTTTTTGAAACAATTTTTGAGGCTAAAATAAGCACCAATTTTCAAAGACCTTCACGAAAAATGTTTACAGACATGTGATTAACGTCTTTATAGTCTTCTTAAAACATAAGTGCTCTTAACGGGTCAGAGGATGCCCATATTTACAAATTATATGAGTAATTACAGGAGACTTTAATTTTTATATATGGCTTTCATATTAGGCATCTCCATCATAAATTTGATATAAGTTTAATTCACACTAATCAGGATCTATTTTTCTTCCGAATTTTGACTCATTAATTTAGATAATTTATTAGATCATTTTATTAATTTTGTCTGGAATAAATTATGTAATTTAACCGATATCCTCCTTATGATTTGAATTTTAATCATACGTTTTATAATATACGAAAAAAAAATCCTACGAAAGCTTTCTACCTAATTGGGTATGCCAAGAATTTAGAACCCCAATCTTATACAAGAGCTTAATGAACGCATCGTGAAGTTGACAAATGTATGTATTGCATTTAATTTTTTCCTAAATTTTGATCTTGATCTCCTAATATTAATAAGCTTAAAAAGATAAATTATTCGATATGTTTGCAAACCACCTTATCAGAAAGAAACAAAAATAATGGTAAGTGCGTTGTCTTCCTCTAATGCAGTTGTAATGATTGTGAATTTAAAAGTTTAGGTCACGCAACAAGTTACAAGTTGCTTTCACTGATACATCCAATAGGAAAACTCGGAAAAGAAAGACAATCTATAAAATAGTATAAATTAATCGATCAATGATGCATAATATCAAAAGACTAGATTTAGTCTTTTGAAATATATTTTTTAATTATAATAGTTATTGATTTATTAAAATACTTATTTTTTATAAATATTAAATACATCTGAAAATTTACTCAATAGTCCTTTAAATAATGACCATTTCAATCTCATCCGGATAAGAAATGATTAATAAGATAGTTAAAATAGGAATAAGAATGAATATAACGAGTAAAGAAAATAAATATAATCATTATAATCACAATGATAGGTTAAGAGAAAATAATGATTAACATTACCGTTGATAGTAACTAGCTTGTTAAAAATATTGAGAAATAAAAAATTTGTTAAATTTTTTAGAAATAAAAATGTATTAAAATTTTGTTTTATGTCAAGATTTAATATATTTTAAGTAATTATATTTAACTGCTAAACAAGAGAATCATATAATTAATTGCCTGTATTGTTATTAGTTATATTGTATTTAAGTATATTTTAACTAATTAATTAATTACATTTAATCAAAAAGAAGAAAATGTATGTCACAAGCGTGACAACCTTTGTTATGCATTTACTTAGACCCAATAATGAAACTTATTCCTTAAATATACGAGGGGTACGGATGATTCTCAAAATTAAGATATGCCCTATAATCATAATATAAAATCAACCATCAATATTTATTCTATATCCATTACAGTAAAACCTCGATAAATAAATATTCGATAAATTAATAATCTCGATTAAATAATAATTTTCTCCGGTCCTGACTTAGGCCAATGAGATAAAATAATAACCTCGCTAAATGCATAAGATAATAATTTTAAAAAAATCCTTGACGCCCACTGAAAATATAAAATAATAATTCATTAAATAAGTATGAAAATTACATATATAATTCATAAAATAAAGCACTT
>JAOSBK010061405.1:0-15923 GCA_027568895.1 Erythroxylum shatona
AATTTATACCGTTTCGGATAGGGTTAATAGACCAAGTGTGTCGTATGGTTTCCAACGTTTTGTTTTCTAAGGTACGCATTTCGGATGTCGGAATTTGTCCTTCAGTTAGATTGAAGTGTTTCATTTCCTTTGTTTTGCGATCTTTCGATTCCTTTGGTTTCTGTTGTATGTTTGCCGTTGCGTTTTGTTTTCGTTGATTCCAAGCTTTTTGTTTCTTATCGCTTCCACAAGCTTTTTGATCCGGTCTTTCACTTTGTGCTTCTAAAGTTTTCACTTTCGGATTTCGTTTTGTTTTCTGTTTGTCTCCATTTTTTGTTTTTTTTGGTTGGGGTCCGGTTTCAAAATTGGGACCCAACATTTCTTGCCATTTTGAATTTCTTCTTGGAGGTTACTCAATTCTACATCATGTGTTTGTAACTCCCTAACTTTCTCTTTGAATATCGGTCTCACTCTGAAAGTATCAACAATACATTCAAGTTCCTCCTGTTTCAAACTTATCCTAAGCTTATCCATTTCTTCCAATAATGGTAGATAAACTATTTGAACATGAGCTATAGAGGATTTTCTACTCAAAGCATCTGCCACTACATCGCCTTTCCTGGATGGTACTTAATTAACAAGTCATAATCCTTGAGCAACTCTAACCACCTTCTTTGTCTCAAATTCAATTCCTTTTGGCTCAACAAATATTTAAGACTTTTATGATCTGTAAAAATCTTCAAGGCAAAAATCACTGCTGCCAATTCCAAATCATGGGTCTTATAATTTAACTGACAAGGCTTAAGTTGCTATGAAGCATAAGCTATCACATTGTCTCCTTTCATTAATATACAACCCAGACCCTTTCTTGAGGCATCACTGTACACGGTATAACCCTCATCTCTAGTAGGCAAAATCAAAACTGGAGCACTTATTAGTCTGCGTTTGAGCTCCTTAAAACTTTTCTGACATTCCTCACTCTAAATAAATTTCTGATTCTTCCTTAATAACTTAGTCATCGGTGCAGTTATCATAGAGAATCCCTTAACGAATCTCCTATAATATCCTGCCAAACCCAGAAAACTCCTTACCTCTGTCACTGTCTTGGATGCATGCCAATTTACCACTGCTTCAACTTTCCTTGGATCAACATGTACCTCATCTTTCGACATCGCATGCCTAAGGAATATCTCTTTGGGAAGCCAAAACTCACATTTGTTGAATTTGGCAAAAAGTTCCCTCTCCCTCAATATCTGCAACACAATCCTGAGATGCTCCTTATGTTCCCCTTCACTCTTAGAATATACTAGAATGTCATTGATAAACACTATGACAAACTGATCTAGATATTCCTTGAAGACCCTATTCATAAGATCCACAAAAGTAGCTGGATCATTGATCAATCCAAAGGAACGACTAAAAACTCATAATGTCCATACCGTGTCATGAAGGTTGTCCTGTTTACATTGAACTCTTTGATTCTGAGCTCATGATAGCTTGACCTAAGATCAATTTTGGAAAAGACCCTTGCTCCCTGTAGCTAGTCAAATAGATCATCAATCTAGGGCAGAGGATACTTGTTCTTAATAGTCACCTTGTTGAGTCTTCGATAATTAATGCACATGCACCATGTTCCATCCTTCTTCCTAACAAACAAAACTGACGCTCCCCTTAGTGATGAACTCAGCCTTATGTACCCCTTCTCTAGTAGTTCTTCTAACTGTTCCTTAAGCTCCTTTAGCTCTGTTGGAGCCATTATATAGGGTGGTATAAAAATGGGTGTGGTTTCGGGAACTAAGCTGATGGTAAACTCGACTTCTCTCACTAGTGGTAAACTAGGTAATTCTTCTGGAAACACGTTTAGAAATTTCCTCACAATCGAAAAATCCTATAACTTCCCTTCATTCACATCAATATCCGTAGCATGTGCCAAGAAGGCTTCGCACCCGTTTCCCATCATTCTGTGAGCTAGCAAGGCCGAAATAATTCTTGGTGATGGTGTTTTCCTGTCCCCCTTGAAAATCACCTTCTCATCGTTGCCCAGATCAAACTCAACCTCCTTAAGGCCACAATCCAGCTTACATGATACTTTTCCATAATATTCATTCCTAGTATGACATCTAGCCCCTTTAGATCTAGGGGTAGCAAGTCCACTTCTAGTTGATCACCCTCGATGAAAAGCTCACAATCCCTATGCACTTGACTTATAATCACATTCCTCCTTATAGGAGTACTAACAATTAAAGGACTACCCAAAGGACTTAAATCAACATTATGTAATGTCATTCTTATAGAAACAAGTGAATGCGTGGACTCAGAATCAATCAACATATATATTGCAAAATTAAATAACTGAGCCATACCTGTGACAACTTCAGGTGTGGCTGCAGCTTCCTCTCTGGTCATAGCAAATACCCTGGCCTGTGCCTGACCCCTTGGCCTGCCTGGAGAAATGACCTTTTTTGCAGCTCCAGAACTACCCACCTTTGTGACTGGTCTGGTTCCCACTGATTATGCTCCCCTTGGGGCTTGCAGTTGGGACTCCTCTTGCCTTTTTGCTTGAGGACAATCTCTAATCATGTTGGACCCTAGAAAATTTTTTCTTTAAGTAAGCATGATTTAAAATAATTTTGGAATTTTGATAGATTTAATTTTGAAGCTATAATTATGTCAAGGTTAGTAAGGTTTGTTGAATGGGTAAGTGGAATTAAAGTGTTAATGTAATAAGGATGTTCAAGGACATTTTTGGGAGATCACTTAAGCATAACAAAATATAAGCTTATAAGGAAGGGTAAGATAGACTTTTTAGACTCATTAAGGGTAGAAATAGAAGAAGAATATGATGTTTTGCTTGTTAAGAGGAGAAAAACGTGAATTGAAGAGAGAGAAGGGTGAGAAACGAAATTAAGAGAGAGGAAAAGAGGTTTCGGTGAAAGAAGGAAAGAAGAGCAAGCAAGTTTATTATGGTAGGTTAACCATCTTTCTTGCTTTATTTAAGGAATGAGTTGTGTTGTGGATGAAGAAGTTAGAGAGCAAAAGGGATTTATGTAGAGAATGAAAAGTTTGTGTTAGAAGAAGATGGATTAGAAGAACCCAATTGATTTTAGGGTTTCTAAACTAGGTCTTAGGTTTTCTAACTTAGATGGGTTATGGGTAGGTTAGATTTGAGTTCAATTTGTGTTTGTTGAAATTTTGTTATTTTTTGAAGTTTATGAATTTTATTAGAATGTTTTTTTGAATGGAACCTTGGTTGTTGTAGAAAACCAAGGGAATCCTATCCAATAGTAAGGGGAAAGGCAACTTTGACTTGGTTTTCATAAGCTAATTATGTGGGTAGCATATTTATGGTTATAGTGTAATTGGGCAAATTCTTGCCTATGTGTGTATGTTGAAATTGATTTGTTTGTAAATGTGGAAAAAATGCATGATGAAATATGACTATGTTTTACCTCAAAAGAGGTCATAATCTTTGCATTAAATGAAAATGAAGACAAAGCATAAAAGTATGAGCATATGAGAAAAACGAATATGCGTCTTTGTTTAGGCGAGAGTGGAACCATTCTGTTCGTCACATGTATGTTAAGAAGAGCCTTCTACAGGTTAATCGCTTGTGGCATATGAGCTCTGAAATTGGACTCATTCTGTTCATGGGGTAAACTCAGGTTTCTCCATTTTGTTTCTATGGGATCTTCGAGCCAATTGCTATGCATTGTATCCTTAAACTTGTCATGAATGATGCATTTGAGTGTTATGTGCTATAAGTGTTAAACCAAATTGAAGAATGCTTGAATTATTAAATATACGCGTATATATATATGCATATGCATGAATTTGAGGTCAATTGCCAATGACTATAAATATGTTAGTCACTGAGCTGTGTAGCTCACCCCACTATTCCCTCCTCAGGTGCAGAACAAGAAGGTTAACAATCCTTACTGGGCATCAGAAACTCCAAGATAATATAAACTTTTGTAACTAAGTTAGTTCAATCACTTTTGGATAGCTTCATAAGCATGTTAAACGCCGAGCATTATATATATGTTATATTTGTGTTAAGCCTTTGTTTATAATGTTAATATGTAATTAAAGTATGCATGAGCTTCTGTTGATTTGGCAAATGTGTTAGAACCGAAAAGGTCCACAGGTATATGTGCTTGTTTCTTTTGTAGTTGTACATTTCAAAATCCAAGTCTTTTATAGGCATAGAAATTGTGTGTCGACTTCAGGGGAAAAATTGGACTAATTGAGGCAAAATTACGTAAGATTGTCTTCTGCAAAGTTGTAGCTTATCTTTCTAGATTTCAAACGATATATAGTATGAATTTTTTAGACTTCGAAGTTGAAAGTTATGGTCCTTATAAGGGGAAATGCTCAAGAGTATAGAATGTATCATCTATGATGATGTCATATCATTTATGATGACATCATATCGTCTGTAAAAATGTATCATATATGATATCGCCATATTGTCTGTAATGACGTCATATCATCTATGATGACAACATATCGTCTAGTTTGACTTTCTTCTTCTTCTGTTGTTGACCGAAACTTCTCCTTCTGTATACTATTGTCTACTCCATTTTTGACCCTTCAGACGATAGAATCTATCTTCAAGGTCTTCATGAAAGTTGTAGATCTTGAAGTCCTTTAGTTATAGCAATTTTTCCAATTTGTCTGCTTTTTCCCATTCGTTTGTTTTTTCATTTGGTTTCATTTATACCTATAGTCTGCTCCATTTTTGACCCTTCAAATGATAGAATATACCTTTGAGGTCTTGATAAAAGTTGTAGATCTTGAAGTCTGCTTTCAAACCATCTAAATATTGACTCAATATAATATCCATAGTTAAAGTTATAACAATTTTCCTGATTTGTCTACTTTTTCCCATTTGTCTGCTTTTTCATTTGGTTTCATCTGTACCTATCGTCTGCTCCATTTTTTACCCTCCAGATGATATAATCTGTCTTTGAGGTCTTCATAAAAGTTGTATATCTTGCAGTACTATTTCAAACCATCTAAATAATGCCTCAATCTAATATCTTTAGGGAAAGTTATAGCAATTTTCCCGATTCATCTGCTTTTTCCCATTTGTCTGCTTTTTCATTTGGTTTTATCTGTACCTATCTTCTGCTCCATTGTTGACCTTTCAGATGATAGAATGTATCTTTGAAGGCTTTATAAACATTGTATATCTTGAAGTTATATTTTAAACCATCTAAAGAACACCCTAATTTGATATCTATAGGGAAAGTTATGGCAATTTTCCCCATTCGTATGTTTTTTCCCATTCGTCTACTTTTTCCTTTGGTTTCGTCTAATCCTATCGTCTGCTCCATTTTTGACCCTTCAAATGATCGAATATGCCTTCAATATCTTCATAAGAGTTATAGATCTTGAAGTCCTCTTTCGAGTCCTCTAAATAACACCTTAATACGAGTTCTATAGAGAAAGTTATGACCATTCATCTTAGGTTGACTTTTCTTTCATCTTAAGTTGACCAGAACATCTTCTGGTCCAAATTGACCCTCTAGATGATAGAATTGATCTTCAAGTCTTCATAAAAGTTATATATCTTGAGGTTCTCCTTCAATTAATCTAAAGAACACCTTAATCTAAGTTCTTTATAGAAAGTTATGGCAAATGTCCCGAAATAGGTATAGTATGGTTGAGGGTAAGTACTGCTGATCGGCTCTCGTTTGGTCTAAAGATTAATCTCTTGGAAACCAAATCAAAAATTTAATTCCAAGGATTGCAATATAGTATGCAACCTCGGGTCATCTCACTTAATCGGAACCTAGCGCAAAAGGTCTAAGCTAGCCTAATTATCGAAAATGCAAACTAAGTTGATAAAAAAGGAGGTTTTGGATCATTGGTAAAAATTTAGAAAATTGAACTAAATGAAAAAAAATGTAATAAAAGGTATTTTTGGATTTTTGGGAAGTAAAAAGTGAAAAAATCAAACAATGATCAAATATGATAAAATCCTCTTGAAAACGAGCTTTGGCTATCATCGTTCAAAACAAATCTTTCAGAAGAGAAATGCACTAAGTCTTCAAATGATTAACCTTAAAGAACTCTTTAAGTCCAAGGTTTTAATCAATGAACTCCATTTCTTAAAACCTTGTTAAATGCATCTTAGTGTGTATTAATGGATGAGCTAATGCAAGTGGTCAATATGGATCAAGCATAATCTCAATATCAAACACAACTAGGCAGATAAAAGAGAGTTAACATAATCACCATAAGGACATATATGAGACTTCATATATTGAGCATCAAAGTTCTACACAAGCAAATCCTTAACACAAGCATTGTTCAATGCTTGATTAAACTCTAATCAAGCTAATCTAACTACACGATATAAACTCTAACTCAGAAGTTTACAACTATGCAGCTAAACTTGACAATGTAAAACAACTCCCTTTTGAAGCCCATCGAACTCAAGCCATCGCTACATCTTCAAGAGGAATCAGTGTTCTAGCCAAGCATAATGTCGGGAATCCTTACAACCGTAAGAGCTCCAATGTCACCCATGGCAACAGCAGCGGCAGATGGTGAAGTTGACAGTGAAGGTAGTCGGAGTTGATGGATGAAAGTCGAGAGTGAGATGATTTTTTTTTGTTCGCTACAATGTCTCTTTGAGTTGATGCTAAAAGTCCTCCCTCAATGACGTAATTTGGCATGGTTTTAAATGTTGGGTTGCGGGTCAGGTCAGAATAGTGAGAGAATTTTCCAATTTTGGTCTGGGTTTTCAATAGTTTGTAGCGGCGTGTGCTTGCTGGATCCTTTGCCGCGACAAAATAATTAATTTACGCCGTGGTGAGCTTTTCCGTCATGTTGCGCCGGGTCGGTAGGTCTGGTTTGCTGCGGCGAACATCCTGAAGCTCATGTCCTCATGTTGTCTCCTTTTCCTTGAGACTCCTACAATAAAAAATAACAATTTGCAGTATCCATTGTTCTTGAAAAATTTATAATGCAATTAATGTTAACTTGTAACAATTTTTACCATCAAATTACATAAAATAAAAGTGCACACTCAAGGATTAATTTAAGAACAAAATCAAGAATTAGGAGTCAAAAAGTGTAGTAAAGGCCATGAAAGTGTTGCCAATTTATATGATAAACTTGGGCTCAATCAACTTCTTCTGTCAATGATTCCGAATGCTGGGCTTCGGAAGCGGGGTTTAACATTGTTTGACTCTGAATGTTGGGCTCCGGAAGCGAGGTCCAGCATTGTTTGGTATTAGAGCATAGGTTTTTCCTAGGCTTAGAATGCATAGTGGGATAAATTGTTATGCTATATGATTACTTGTTGCATTGCAAATTGATTGAATTGCATTAAGTGACACGCAGTCATGCATACATGTAGGGATTAGGATTTTAAAATGAAATGTAAGCTAATATTTAGTGTTTGCATTGAAGGCGTAAGATTCCACCTCATAGAAGGACACGAGGGGTATTGCAAGGATCGATTGCACCTAACTCTCCACCAAAGGAGGAGAGTACTGATGAATCTATAGCCCCAGGAACTGTTGAGGCTTCTGTGAGGGAACGTAGTGAGCCCATTTGGTCACAGTAGTGAGAGTCTCCTCTTCTGTAGGAGCAAGTGCCTGCTCTATTAGATCCGAGGATGTTTCAGGCATTTGTTTAAGCCATAGGCCAAATGTCGCAATCTTTTGTTCTAGCCCCAGTTAAGAAGGGGAAACAGTTTGACAAGCTCAGGAAGTATGGGGCAGTGGATTTCTATGGGACAACGAATGCAGAAGAAGCTAAGACTTGGTTGAGAAAGACCGAGAGGATACTAGATTAGATGGACTGCGAGGATGAGGAAAAGGTTATGTATGTTACTAGCCTACTTTAGGGGGATGCTTTGCATTAGTAGGAGAGTGTGTCAGGGAGTTAGATGAGACCATCAGTGCTCGTATGGAAGAATTTCTTAGCAGTGTTTAAGAAGAAGTACATGTTTGAGGTGTATATTCAATAGAAGTAGAGAGACTTTCTGAGTCTCACCCAGAGGAAAATGACGGTGAGCGAATATGAGTGTCGATTTACACAATTGGCCCAATATGCAGCTGAGTTAATGATGAGTGAGGCAGTTAAGTGCCATAGATTCAAATCGGGGTTACACCTAACTATCAGAGAGAAAGTGGTGGTATAAAATTTTTGTAATTTTCAATAGCTAGTTGAAGCAGCTTTGAGGGTGGAGAACATTGAGAACATAAACAGTGCTTTGAATAAAAAGAGAAAGGGAAGAGAACAGTTCAAGAGGGGAGGTGATACTTCTATACCTAAGAGGGGTGCTAAGACCCTCCCTGTGCAGTCTAAGAAGAGGAGTAGTGGGGTAAGCAGGCCCAAACCGATGAGGACTTCTACTGTTTCTCATCAAACCTCAATGGTGGGAGGTAGTAAAAGGGGAGAAAAGGACAAATCATCTGTCCCTAAGTGCGACCATTACAGCAAGTTCCATGGAGGGGAATGCTACAGGCTAATTGGAGCTTGTTTCAAATATGGAGAGAAGGGGCACATGGCTAGAGAGTGTCCATAGTATGCAAGAAGAGAGGGAACACAGATGCAAGCTTCGAAGAGAACTGAGACAATGGGGCACAAGACTGTAACTAAAGTAGGTAGCTCTGATACAACTAGGAGGGTGAATCCTCCAGGAAGGCTAAGGGGGCAAGCACCAGCTAGAGTGTTTGCAATGACACGAGAGGATGCAGAGACCGCTCCAGAAGTTGTGACTGGTATGATTAAATTATTTGATGATGATGTAATTGTCTTAATTGATCCGGGTTCTACCCACTCCTTTGTTTTATCGGGTAGAACTGTGTACGGTAGAGATTTGAGCCCTTTGGATACTCCTTTGATGGTGAGTACTCCAATCGGCTAGTATATTATGATTAGTCAAGTTTATAGAGATTGTGAGGTACATATTGGTGAGGGACACATAGTGGTGGATTTAATGCCATTGAAGATGGGAGTATTAGATATGATTTTAGGTATAGACGCCTTAGAGAAATATAATGCGAACTTAGATTGCAAACAAAAGACAGTGGAGTTCGAGTTAGATGGTGGAAGGAAGGTGATGTTTATAGGAGATAGAAAATTTAGCTCATCGAGAATTGTTTCAACTTTAATGGCAAAGAAAATGATGAGGAAAGGGTGTGAGGCATTTTTGACCTATGTGGTAGACACGAGGGCGGATAGAGGAAAGTTAAAAGATATACCAGTGGTCATGGAATTCCCAAATGTCTTTCCCGAGGAGTTACCAGGACTACCGCCACCTAGGGAAATTGAATTTTCCATTGACCTTCTTCTAGGCTTAGCGTCAATTTCGATTCCTCCTTATAGAATGGCTCTAGTGGAATTAAAGGAGCTTATGGAGCAATTGGAAGATTTATTGGAAAAAGGTTATATTAGGTCGAGCTCTTCACCATGGGGAGCGTCGTTTCTTATTGTGAAGAAGAAAGATGGATCCTTGAGAATGTGTGTGGATTATAGGAAGCTTAACCATGTCACCATTAAGAAAAGATATCCGCTCCCACACATAAATGATTTGTTTGATCAGTTGCAAAGAGCGAGGGTCTTTTCGAAGATAGAATTAAGATCAGGTTCCCACCAGTTGAGAATAAAGGAGTCCGATGTGTCAAAGATTGCTTTTAGAACACGGTATGGCCACTTTGAGTTCTTGGTCATGCCTTTTGGTTTGACAAATGCACCTGTAACTTTCATGGATTTGATGAATAGAGTCTTTAGGCCTTTCTTAGACCAATTTGTCATTGTATTTATTGATGATATTTTGGTCTATTCTAAGAGTGATAAGGAACATGAGGAACACTTAAGAATTTCTTTAGAGACATTAAGGAAGAATGAGTTGTATGCCTAATTCGATAAATGTGAATTTTGGATGAAAGAAGTGACATTTCTTGGACATGTGATTTTAGAGCAAGGAGTACATGTGGATCTGAGGAAGATAGAAGCAGTTATAAAATGGGAAGCACCTAAGAATGCAGCTTAAGTAAGAAGTTTCTTGGGATTAGCTAGGTATTATAGAAGGTTTGTAGAGAGCTTTTCTATAATAGCAGCTCCACTTTCCAAATTGATAAGAAAGAATCAGAAATTTGTATGGACAGAGGAATGCCAGAGCAGTTTTAGGGAATTAAAGAACAGGCTTGCAACTGCACTAGTTTTGACCTTGCCTTCGGGAAGTGATGGATATATAGTGTATAGTGATGCCTCAAGGAAGGGATTAGGCTATGTGTTGATGCAAGGTGATAGAGTTATGCTTGTAGGCAATTAAAGCCTTATAAGATGAATTATCCTACGCATGACTTGGAGTTAGTGGCCATAATTTTTGCATTGAAGATTTGAAGACATTACTTGTATGGAGTCACCACCAGGGTGTTTATAGACCATAAGAGTCTTAAGTATCTGATGAGCCAAAAGGAGTTAAATTTGAGACAAAGAAGGTGGTTAGAGTTGTTGAAAGATTATGATTTGATGATAGACTACCACTCGAGGAAAGCTAATATAGTAGCAGATGCACTAAGTAGGAAGTCCACTATGGTACATGTAGAGATAGTATACCTTCCTTTGTTGACGGAATTAGCCAAACTTAAGGTGACATTGAGGCAAGTTGAGTATGATTGTGTATTGGCTAACTTTAGAGTGAGGCTAGTATTAAATGAAAAGATTAAGGAATTACAAGAACAAGATAAGTATTTGAGCAAGCTCCGAGAAGAGATTAAAAGTGGTAAACCTTCTGAAATAGAAATAAGAGAAGATGAATTGATGGTGGTAGGTAACAGATTGTGTATTCCAGATATGTTGGAGTTGAAAGAAGAGATTCTAGATGAGGCACACAATGTGCCTTACGCTATGCACCCAGGAAGTATGAGAATGTATAGAGATTTGAAGGACCATTTCTAGTGGAAAGGAATGAAGAAAGAAGTTGCGGAATACGCTAAAAGATGCTTAGTATGTCAGCAAGTTAAAGCTGAACACCAAGAACCTTCAGGCAAACTTAAATCTCCGCCGATTCCCGCATGGAAATGGGAGAAGATTATGATAGATTTCTTAATGGGATTGTTGAGGACTAGCAGGAAGCATGATGCAATATAGGTGATTGTGGATAGACTAACCAAGTCTGCACACTTCCTGTCAATTAAGCAGATAGATTCTTTGAATGCTTTGGCTAAGAAATATGTAGATGAAATAATCAGACTTCATGGGATTCTAAGCTCTATGGTTTCAGATAGAGACTCCAGGTTCACCTCCAGATTCTGGGAAAGCTTATTGGAGGCTTTAAGAACCAAGTTGCATTTTAGTACAACTTTTCATCTACAAATTGATGGTCAATCAGAAAGGATAATACGGACATTGGAGGCAATGTTAAGAGCTTATGTTATGGACTTCAAAGGTTTATGGGATGATCATTTATCTTTAATAAAATTTTCTTATAATAATTCCTATCACTCAGGAATTCAGATGGCACCTTATGAAGCTTTGTATGGTAGGAGGTGCAAAACTCTTATTTGTTAGGATGAAGAAGGTAAAAGGAGACTTATAGGACTTGAGTTAGTACAAATCATAGTTGATAAGATTAAATTAGTGAAACAAGACTTAAAGCAGCTCAAGACAAAATGAAGAGCTATACAGATTCACATAGAAAGGAGATGAAATTCGAAGTTGGAGACAAAGTATTTCTTAGAGCTTCTCCATGGAAAGGGGTTTTAAGATTTGGTAAGAAGGGCAAGCTTAGTCTAAGATACATAGGCCCCTATGAGATCATTGAAAAGATTGGGCCTTTAGCCTATAAGTTAGCTTTGCCACCAGAGTTGTCTAAGATTCATAATGTTTTCCATGTATTGATGTTATGAAAGTACCAGTCTGATCCTTCACACATAATTCAACCTTCAGAAGTTCAGTTATGAGAGGATTTGACTTATGAAGAACAACCAATAGAGATCTTAGATTCAAAGGAAAAGGTTTTGAGAAAAAAGACTATAAAGCTGGTTAAAGTTCTACAGAGAAACCATTCTACGGAAGAGGCCACATGGGAATCCTTGGAGGCCATGAGGGAGAAGTATCCACACCTTTTCAATGTCTCAAGTAAGAATTTTGAGGATGAAATTCTTTAAGGGGAGAGAGTAGTTGGACCCTGGAAAATTTTTTCTTTAAGTAAACATGATTTAAAATAATTTTGGAGTTTTGATAGATTTAATTTTGGAGCTATAATTATATCAAGGTTAGTAGGATTTGTTGAATGGGTAAGTGGAATTAAAGTGTTAATGTAATAAGGATGTTCAAGGACAGTTTTGGGAGATCACTTAAGCATAAAAGAGCATAAGCTTATATGGAAGGGTAAGATGGACTTTTTGGGATCATTAAGGGTAGAAATAGAAAAAGAATGTGTTGTTTTGTTGGTTAAGAAGAGAAAAACGTGAATTTAAGAGAGAGGAAGAGAGGTTTCGATGAAAGAAGGAAAGGAGAGACATCAAGCTTGTTAAGGTATGATAACCATCTTTTCTTCTTGCTTTATTGAAGGAATGA
Source organism: Erythroxylum shatona (assembly GCA_027568895.1). Lineage (NCBI taxonomy): Eukaryota > Viridiplantae > Streptophyta > Magnoliopsida > Malpighiales > Erythroxylaceae > Erythroxylum > Erythroxylum shatona. The sequence goes on from JAOSBK010061405.1 coordinate 12,529, forward strand.
GTTGTGTTGTGGAAGAAGGAGTTAGAAAGGAAAAAAGGGTTAGTGTCGAGAATGAAAAAGTTTATGTTAGCAGAAGATGGATTAGGAGAACCCAATTAATTTTAGGGTTTCTAATCTAGGTCTTGGGTTTTCTAACCTAGATGGGTTATGGGTAAGTTAGATTTGAGTTCAATTTGTGTTTGTTGAAATTTTGTGATTTTTTTGAAGTTTTTGAATTTTATTAGAATGTTGTTTTGAATGGAACCTTGGTTATTGTAGGGAACCATGGGGATCCTACCCAAGAGTAAAGGAAAAGACAAGCTTGACTTGGATTTTCGCAAGCTTATTAGGTATGTAATTTATTTATAGTCCTTGTGTGATTGGGCAAATTCTTGCCTATATGTATGTATGTTGATTTCTTGAAATTGAATTGTGATGACTCGATTGGAATTGCATGTTGCATATAATTAATTTATACTTCAAAAGAGGTCATGACTTTGGTATTAAATGAGAAGAAGACAAAACATAAAAGTATGAGCATATGAGAAAATAAATATGTGCTTCTGTTTAGGCGAGAGTGGAACCATTCTGTTTGTCACGTGCACGTCGACAAGAGCCTTCTCCCGGTTGCCCACTTGTGGCATATGAGCTTCGAAAATGGACTCATTCTGTTCATGGTGCAAACCTCGGTTTCACCATTCTGTTTCTATGGGACCCTCGAGCCATTGGTTTGTGCATTGTATTTTGAATTGTCACACATGATGCATTGAGTGATTTGGTTAATGGCTAAAGTTTGTGTTATGGGTCATGCTTAACTTGCTAAATAATGAGTTTTGACCTAATTGATTGAGTTGCTAGATATATATATATATATATATATATACCGATGGCTATAAATATATTAGTCACTGAGCTGCGTAGCTCAACCCAATATTTTTTCCACTCCTCAGGTGCAGATCGAGAAGATCAATGATCCTTGCAAGGCTTTTGGACAAATTTCGAGAGAGTTAGCTCTTGTACTAAGTTAGTGGCTAGACTTTTAGTTAACTTTATAAGCATATGAACATTGTGTTGGACCCCGAATTTTTCTTGGAAGTTAGAAATATTAAAAGAGAAAATTTGACGATTATTCATGTGTAAAGAAAAGAAGAATTTTAGAATTTGAAATGAAGTAGAAAAGGTAGTTAGGACAAGATGGGTTATATGTGAAATATTGGAAGTTATAAGTTGAAACATGTTCATTGAGTATTCTTCGGTGTTTTAGCCATACCTTTTTCTCTAGTTATCCAAATGAGATGATTCTTGATTTGGACTAAACTAGAGAAATATTGCTACAAATTGTCTAATGAAATTGAGTTTTAATTTAGTCTCTAAGAATATCAATTTTTGGATGGAAGTTGAGTATAGAATATTGTTTTAGTATAAGAATAGTTTGGAAAAGTTTGAGATATGACTTTCAGATTTTCAAACCAAATTGAATAATTTTGATGTCATTAGAAAATTGAGACAATGAGGAACATTTTTCTAGAAGGAAGTGTTATGAAATTCCTTCAATTACATGATCAGAAAAAAGGTCTTGATTTTTGGAAGAAGTTAGGCAATGACTTAAAATGAATTTTTAAGGTCTTAAAAGAGAATTTTTGTGGAGTTAATTAGCATGTTAATGTGAATGAGATTAGGTGACATAGTTAAATTGAATTATAGCATTAAGGTGGTAAGATTACATGAGGGGCAAAATTGGCAAGTCACTTATGCATTTAAGTTACAAGACATATAAGGAAGGGTAGAAGGGTCTTTGTGCACTCATTAATGGAAAAATTGTAATATGAAGTGTGGGCTTGCTTTTAAAGAAGAAGCATGAATGAAATTGAGGGAGAAAAACAAAGAGAAGAGAGAAGAAGGAGAAAGTTCAGTGGAGAAGAGGAGAAAAGAAAGAAAGCCATGCTAGACTTTGATTTTTCTTGGTCTTGAAGAGTGATTTTGAAGTTGCTCAAGAAGGGAAAAAGGAAGAGGAGGATTAGAGCTATCATTAGAGCCAAGAAAGTCATTGTTTAATATTTTGGATTTTTGAGAATATTTTGGTTCATATAGCTTAAGAAATGTATGGGTTTAAGAATCCTAGGATTCATTTTAGTGAATATGTCTTATGAGTTTCTCAATTGGAATGCCTATTGATTTGGGGATTTTTATCAATGTTGAAGGAAATCGAGACAGGCAAGAGGAGCAAGAGTAAAGGCTTTTGAGCAAGGTTTTCAAGCAAGGAAATTTAAGGTGGGTTTCATGTTTATAATTAGATAATGAGCCATTATGTTTTCATTTTAGTCAAAAGAATAAAATGATTTCTCATTGCTTTATCATTGTGGAAATTGTTGCTTTTGAATGATTTGTGAAATTGCTACATGTTTTGGTGTATGAATTTTGCATGATGAATTGAGATATGGAAATGATTTTGAAAAGACTTTAAGTTTATGAAATTGAGTTTCGGAAATGCATATGAAATACTTAATGCTCATAAAAGACAAGTTTTTCAAAATGTTGCCATTTGGGCAATTTGTTTTCAAGTCATGAATATGTGTTATGTGGGTTTGTGATAATCCTTCAAAAATGTCACATGCATGTCGACCAAGTTAAAGGTTTCTCCCGCCTGCCTGCTAGTGACACGGAGCTCCTTCATGGACTCCTTCAAGTTTACAACTACACAGGACCATTATATAGAAATGTGTAGCGCGTCATGTTTATGGATCTACCCAAACCATTTTTGATGTGCTTATGTGTTTATGAATTGTAAACAAGTTGAAAAAATGCATGAATTGTGTTTCTGTGATTTTGATTACATGACAAGAATTTTGAGAAGCATGTGTTTTACGATTCAATAAGAATTTTCGATGAGAATGAACTTTTTTAACGGTTTTGCTTGTTATTCGTTATAAGGATGTTACCCACGAGCTTTTAAGCTCACCCCATTCTCTTTCTCCTATTCAGGTGATGAGCAAGAGATCAAGTAAAAGTGAATCAAGGCATAAATTCGAATTTGCATATTTTGTGTTGTTTTGGAGTAATTTACGTAAAACAAAACTGTAATTGCATTTTGAGCAATTATTATTCAAGTGCCAAGTGTAATTTGGGGATTTGGAATATTAATGTAATATGGCTTGGAATGCCATTAAAGTTTGTAAAACTCTTAATTTATGTTGTTAACGAAACATGGATTTGTTCATGGACATGAAATGTAAATTTGTATATGGAAGACGATGATGAACGTTGAGCATAAATGTTGGACCCCGATCTTTGAGTGAAAATTTACATGAGTAAAATGAAATTTGAGAAGTGTTTTTGTGTATGGATTTGCACGTGGCCAGTAAATGTATATGATTGTATTGTGTTCGGATTGAGACATGTATTATGGAATGCATTTA
>JAOSBK010061479.1:0-15908 GCA_027568895.1 Erythroxylum shatona
AATTGATTGAGGATAATTTCCAAGAAAAGGGAAATTGTATGGATTTGCATAAGTTTGAATAAAGATGATTATATGAAGAAAAAAAAATTAGACCGGTTTCGGATGGTTTAGTCTAAGGAATCCCACGCGATAAGTTTTCTATTCTTTGTGTTTCCAACGGATGTCGACATTTTGTATTTCAGATCGATTGCATCGTCTGTTTGGTTTGTTTCCGACCCAATTTGACTTGACTCCGTTTGTGTGCTTTGCCATTCGTTTCCGCTTTATGATTCGATTTGATTCATGATTACTTTCGTTTCGATTTCGTATTCATATCTGATTTGTATTCGTGTTTGCTTCCGCATGTTGTGATTCGATTTGAATCCTCTTTGTTTCCTTCGTTTTCGTTCCATCTTCCGGTTGGGATCCGATTTTCGGATCGGGTCCCAACACTGCCCTTGCTTGCTTGTTCTTAACAGAGGCACTACTCCCTATCTCACTTTGTGTATGGGAGCTTTTCACACCCCTTTTAGGTATTAGAGCACTCACCCTTTTTATAGAAAACTGCTCACCTCATTCTTTATATTCTCCATATTTTCAACCTAGAGTGTAGCATCTGCCAGTTGTTGGTAGTCATAAAAGTTATGGATCAAGACTTTCTCCTTGGTCCCCAAATGAAGTCCTCCCTCAAATTTCTTTCACTTATCCTCCTCATTAGCAATAATGTTGGTTGTATAACGTGATAGTTGGGTGAACTTTAGTTCATAATCACTCACACATGTCCCTCTGTGTGAGATTTAGGAACTCCCTGGCCTTCTCTTGAATATATACCCTTAAGAAGTACTTCCTCTTGAAAGCTTCCAAATAGTCTCTCCATGTCAGTACCGGTGGTATCACCTGACTATGGGGCATTGACTCCCACAAATGGAGCGCATCCCCTTGTAGTAAACTAACTGCATAATCTAACTTCTCCTCATCTGAGCACTTCATCTAAATCAGGACCCTCTCTGTCCTCTTCAACCAGGCTTCAACCTCTTCCGGATTTCTAGTCCCATTGAAATCCATAGCCCTATACTTTCAGAGCTTATCATATTATCCATTCCTCTGCACTAGAGCTTGTATCGAAACCTGAGACCCTTGACCTATGACATAAGTGAAAGCCTGAGCAAAGACTTGAAAGAACCGCGGATCTATGGGGTTTGCTTGAGGTATAGGAAGAGGTGGTGGAGGCACCTCATGTTGCACACTAGGTGCCTCTGAATCCAGAGAAGAAGGTGTCCCTACAACTTGTGGGATATAGGGTTCATCCGAGCTCCTTTGGAGAGAGAGAGATAGAGTCATAGCTCCTCGAGTTCTTTTTAGAGGCGGCATAATCACTCCTTCAATATAAAACCATTGAAAAACTTTAGTTCACGTTTCATGTAAAAACAACTTCAAATCATGTAAAACAATTTAAATAATATGAAACAATCTTAAATCAAGTGAAACGATATAAAAATGCATGTGTTCATTTAAAACAATGTATGTGATTCATTCAAAACAATGCATGTTCATTTCGTAGTTCAAAGCTACCCATTTCATACCTAGGATACCCTTAAACCTGGTCCTACACCTGAACCTCAACCTAGTCGCTCTGATACCATAAGTGTTGGGACCTTGCCCTTGTGATTCACGTGCTCGACATCCTTTGTGACATCTGGACATGCATCCCACAAGGGTGGCGTGCCCACACCAGTCAAACATAAAAAATGAACTCATTTCTCCTATTTTCAAATAGATTTTGGGAAACTATAAACTAGAATTTCAAACTAACTTCTTCTGAACATTTGTTCCCCATTGTCTTAAGTTTCTAATGACACTAAAATCATTCAATCTAGAGAAAAAATCTAAAAGTTATTGCCTACACACATTCAGAATGTTATTAGAATAAAATAGTACACTATGCTCAACTTCCATCTTGAAATTATAAGTCTTACAAACTAAATTAAAATTTGATTCCTTCAGATAAAATATAGCTCTATGTATATTTTATTTAGAGAGAAGAATTATCACATTTGGAGCTTTACAGATCAAGATATTGCTAAAATACTGAAGCATGTTTAGTAAAAATATCAAGCTCGTATTCTTCCAAACGATCTCCTCACTTTGATTCAACCAAACTTTTTTAACTTAATAGCCTAAGGTATAAATTTTTATGGAAAAATAGAGAAATGTGTTACAAATCCAATGCTTCAAAAATTAGGTCATTTGGAGGTCAGACAACAAAGTTATGGTGAAAAGAGTGAAAGATGTTCAAGCAAAGGGGGAAAAGGATTTGCCTCTCGTGCGACCTAGTGCGCGGCCGCAAAATCGCAATCGCGACTTTCGCTCATCACCAACTTTCTCCTCCAACTTTTCTTCTTCAGACCTATTTTAGTAAAATGAGCATAACTTTTAGTATGAATACCGGGTTAAGCTCATTCTTAGATCGTTTTAAAGAAGACTTCTAGATCTACAACTTATTTGCAGAACTTAAAATCAATTTCTGTCTTTATAAGGGTCAAAATTTCAAAAACAAATAGCTTTCCTAAAAGTCCATCCTATACAACATGACAAACTTATAATAATCATATCTTTCAACTCCAATGTCCAAAAAATTTCATACTATATATCATTGGAAAGCTGGAAAAATAATATACAACTTCCAAGAAGACAATTTTGTCCAATTCATCCTAGATCAATAAAGTATTTTTCCCAAAACCAGAACACAAAACCCCTTCCACATACCCAAGTATAAAATTCGAACTTACCTTGAATCTTCACCAATTTATGAGATTTTTGGCTCTAAAGAAACCTCTTCCCTTCCTCTTTCTTTTTCCCTTCTTGAGTAACCTTTGACTCTCTCTTTAAGACTAAGAAGATGAAACCTAGCCCAAAACTCTATTCTTTTATCAACTTCACCAAAACCTTTCTTTCTCACTTTTTAGATTTCATATAACACTTCTTCTTTCACCTATTCACGTTTTTCTTCTTCTCCAGCCCAAAACTATACCTTTCCTTTCCCATTTAACCCTTAATGATTGAGAAAAGTCCACCTTGCCCTTCCTTTAATGCCTCAGTTTTTTAAACCTTAGGTAAACTACCCAAAATATCCCTTTATGCATTTATTTACTATTTTTACTTCTACTAACCCATGAAATAAATTCTACTAACATAGAAATAAATAAAATAAAAAGAATTTAACTCCCAAAAATTCACTTATCCAAACCTCATAATTATCTTAATCATGCTTAGCAAAAAAAAAATATTCAGGGGCCAACAAAACTAGAAGTTGATTTCCTTGAATCAGCATCTAATTGGAAATCGAAATCAGTATATCCCATCAGAATAAGATTACTTCCAAAGTAAATAAACATTAAGTTCTTCATCCTATAAAGAAACTTCAGTATACACTTAACCGCAGTCCATTGTTCCATTCCTAGATTGGACTAAAATCTGCTTACCAGTCCACAGTGTAACATCATGTTACCCTTATTAAGACTAGAACATTAACTTATGAGAAATTTCTCAAAAAATTATGAAAATGCATGTCATGCATAAATTAATTATGACATACACATTTTTCTTAAACATTCATATGATTGTACATGCACTTATTGACATTTCTAGGTATAATTGAGTTAGTAAATGTGATTAAAATGTGTTTTGACAATTGTGGGATTATTTAGGGTATTTTGAAATTTTTAGTAAATTTTGGAAAAAATTATTGATTTTTTTGGACCAATCCTAGTGTGACATGTGGCAATAATACATATGTGACAAATGGCAAATTGATATTATGAAAAATGGTGAATCCGTGGAGACATATAGCATACATGAAAGACATGCAATGAACCCACGTATTATTATGTTTTGATTAGGAAGAGGTCACTTAGCTTTTGATCATCTCACGTATTTTCTACTTGATTTTGTTCATCATCGAATGGCAAGTGATTGTGCTGTTGTGTTGTTGAGTTACTCTCACTGTTGGAATTTACAGCTGAATCCAGTATGTAGTTTTGATGATGGTTATTTTCTGGTGTAAATATATACATACATGCATCACTTTGGTAATTGAGGCATATATATATATGTTGTCCTGTTTGAGAGAAAATCGAATATGGATATTTTTTGTGCATGTTTGAGCAATCAAATGTTGTAAGATATTGGTGAGGTGAGTTGGAGCTAGATGAATCATTGAAGTTGTATTTAGGAAAAGTGCAAAATTCAGGAAAAAACTGATGAACTCCTACTCTGTCATTTTACTGTACATACGTAAATACTTGGTTGATTGTTTTTGTTCATGCATGGATTTGTGGAAGATGGATTTGGTGAGGTTCTAAAATTGGGATGAGTTAAATGGAGTAAAAGAGTAGATAAAAGTGAAAATCTATATATTGGATGAAAATTTAAGAATTTGCAAATTTACAGTAGAGAGAGAGAGAGGAAGAATGGTGGGTGTTTAGGATTTGCGATTTTGGGAGTGTAAATTTGAATTTGATTTATGTAGAGTTTGTTTTTGGAGTTAGAAATGTGTAATAGATGAATTAGGATTGTGTTTTTGCTGGAAAAAATGAAATGAAATTGAAAAGTTGTTTCAGTGAACAAGGTGAAGATTTGCATTCTAGAGAGAGAAAAAGGTAGTAGTTGCGTGTATGAGTTATGAACTAGAATATATCTTTGAACAGCTCAAAGTCTTTTGGCTATAACTTTTCTATCCGAACTCCAAATGACTTGAAACTTAGATCAATGGATTTCTAAGACATTTTTCTCTCTCCATAAAAATTTAGAGCTATCTGAATTAAATTGAAAGTGATTGATAGAATGAAAGTGTGGAAGTCTGCTGGAATGTTATGAACTGGAAAATTTTCATTAACATGCTTCGGTTTTCTGAATATAACATGATCTGTAAATTTTCAAATAAGTTGATTCTTTGTTCCAATTAAACTAAAGACATAAGCCTACAACTTTCTTGAAGAAGTTCAATTTTAATTTTGTCTTTAATAATTTCAAATATGGCATGAAATTACATCTTAGCTTAGGCTGTAGCATTACCAGGGATAGAAATCATGTCCAGTGGTTATTGAATAGACTATATTGATGTATGTTGAATTAGAATACAAAGTTGTAGCTTATTCTCTTAGCTTTAAATTGATATAAAGTTTGTAAATTTTGGATATCTTATCTAAAAGATATGAGTTGTACAATTCGAGGGTACGATCATGTACTAGCCAAATGTTCAAATATACACAGTCTGTGGTATTGTGAGCATAACTCATAGAATAATGAATCAAATTAGATGATCTTGGAGTCATTAGAAACTTAAGACATGGTTGAAAAAATTTTAAGAAGAAAGTGTTGCCTAATTTTGTCATGTACCCTATCAGATTAATTATGCAAATTTGACCTGAAATCATGTGGGTAGAAAATCTGAAGTGGTCAATTAGTTTATGAAATTGATTTCACGTTGTTTTATTTTGGTTCAAATTATAAGTACAAATGAGGTTAATGAGGACTTTGATATCTGAATGATTTGATAAGAAACCTGGAATTGTCATTGAACATGCATTGTGCATATTTTTATATAAGCACATATGTATAAAGGAATACTTATACATTTGTGCCAAAATGTGATATATTGTAAATATGTTGTGTATGTTATAGAGGAGCACATCGAACGCCAGTCAGACATTATTGGACCATCTAGGCAATAGCTTCTTGGAGCGGATTGTGAGTCAACATACATGAATTTCCTAGGATTAATTTAATTTGATTTGTTAAGCTTCCAATTATTGAGCTGTTGCGATTGTTTCTAAATTCCAAACTTAAAGTCCGAGGAGTATATATTTGGGACTATATTAGAAGTGTTCTGATTTGTTTGATAATTTTGATTATATTATGTTATGTGAATTCTCAGCAAAAGTTGAATGTCGAACTTAGGTCTAATGATAATAAAATTTTGACTATGTTTTATACATGATCGTGATATGTGGTAAGTTCTGAAATAATGAATTTCATAACATGCTTAGATAAAGATGTTGTGATCAGAGTGGCCAGTATCAAATGTTTGCACGTAGAGCTTTGCTTCCTGATATATGATTTGGCACGTAGAGCTTTGCTCCGTGATATAAGTTTCTGACTGAGCCTAATGGGCCAATATTTGTATTTATGACAGGCACTCAGTCACAACATTAATAACGAATGTGGACTCACATAAAAATTTGTATGCGTTTATATAGGATTTAATTCGCATTGATTAAATGATGTGCGATGACAGTGTGAGTGTTTGAAATATTCATGTTCTATATGAATAATTGTGAAATATGTAATTTATATATGTGAATCCAGTGAAATCGTCAATGATGGTTCACTTTTTGCGTTCGCAAAACTCATAAAAATTGCAATGTAATTTTTCAGGTACGAGACAACAGACTTAGTGTTTATTATGGATTAGAAGAAAGTTTTGGACTAAGTTATGGCTTAGAGATCTGTCAGTTGACGATAGAGAGTTATAGCTTTTATTTTGTAGTTCTTGCTAGAACCTGTATAAGGTTTTGTAAATATTCGTCTAGTGGAAACAGTGTAGATTTTGTGAATGAATGCAATGATTGGTTTTAAAATTTGATGACTTCTGATTATCTAAGATGATGCCATGCGTAAGTTAGATTTGTTTTTTTCTCTAATATGCCATTATCATAGGATATGTACTTGAATATTCTTGAATGTTTGGGTATGTACCTTGTGGTAGTGAGATGTTGTATGATATATCCTTATTTTCAACTACTCATCAATTATAACTAAGACATTTTTAAGAATCTTAGAGTATGTAGTCTTTAACTTCTTTTTTATGGAATTTCCTTTCTTTAAAAAGAGAAGTTGCAACTTTATCTTTTCTATTATTGAAGAAGAAAATTCATCAATATCAATTATATGTCCATCATCTTTGTTATTTGATTTTATTTAATTGATGGATATGCATGCAAGCCAGCTACAGTCGCATTTCAAAAAATGTAGCATAAGTTTAAAAAAAATTTGCATCATCTTTTAAAGTTTGTATGCGTATGTGAATCTTTATTTGAATACCTTCTGTTAACCAGTTTTTTAGAAATTCTATTATGCCATAGTTAGGGCAGTCAAACTAACTCTTATACGGGCTCCCAGTGGTTCATTCATCTGACCATAGACTAGAGCCACTTTTGATTGTGGATGGAACCCCCCGATAAGGGTTAGAATCGCGATTCTTGCTCCTTGAAAGGTACCAAATAAATGTATGTTATTACCATGGGAGCATGTAAATTATGGCGGATAAAGATAATTTTATACTCAAATTTGAATTTGCAACAGAACCTATTTTTGCGCTTTCATTCTATTTTTAAAAACCTCTTTAAGGGAGGAGGAAACAGATGTAGAAATAAAAACAACTTTCAGATGATGAAATAGGATGAATTGAGACGGTATTTTGTAAATATGTAATTATCTTGAATATATTAACTATTTCTTTATTTTCCGATCACCTGGACAAATGAATTTTCTTCCTCATTGAATTAATGAATTATCTTAGATGATATTTATGTAATGATGAAACGTGTATAGTAGAAGAAATTATAATAGTATATATATCAATAAGAAAAACAATGTTCTACCTTAAATAGATTATCCAAAAATTCATCTATAATATTAACTGTTTACTAGTCTACGAGTTAGAATAAATTCTAGTCTCTTTGAGTACATTCTTAAAATTCTTCAATCTAACCTTTAATTCATATATTATTTCAATATTCTTTAATTGGCAATCACTATACTCGTTATTAAATTTTTTTGAAGATTTATCTTAGTATTCTTCTGACTATATTTAGAAAAGGTAGTTGTTTATTCAATTTCACTTTTTAATTTCTTTAACCATTAATTAAATCAAACATAATATTTCTTCATCTATACGACGTCTTTTTTATTCATTTCCATAATGGGAGCAAGTAAACCTAGTGGAACTAAGGATGAATATCATCTATTAATATAAATTGGTCAATCAAGTCACCTTCTACATTTTTGTTTGAGAAATAAATAACTTTATTTAATGATTCACTACCCTCAAAGGTTGTTACAAACTGATGCACTTACTTGTAACGAGTCAACATGAAGATAGATCAATCCAGACTTTAATTAGCTTTATCATTTCTAATACCATACTCTAATATGTTCATCAATGATGTTTTCATAAGGAATAAGTCTGTTGGCTTGGGTTAGTTTCGTTTCGCCTTTCTTGTCACTGATTTCAAAAAAAAAATGTCAAGAAAAATGACTTTAGTTTATGCCTTCCCAATCCATATGAAGTCTAACAACATCAAATCTTTCTTCATTCCTCAGATAAAGTGTGAAGCTAATTTTAAAGTTTACATTGTTAATCCCCTACTTTTATCTCATTTGAGTTTTCTAAAGTTTAAGAATTATTTTGTGCAATCCAAAAATGAATAAAATAAATAGTTTCCTTAAGAATAAAAGAAATAATGAAAAAGAGTAGATAATATAAGTACCTACTTTGAAAGTTGTAAAATTCAAATAAAAATCTTGATAGAAAGAAAAGAATTAGTTAAGGGTAATGCCAATCCAAATAAGAATATTCTATATTTGCATATAAGATTCACCAAAAGAGAAAAAAATTCAGAGATTGACCAAAGGTTTAAGTAACGTAAAAAAAATGTAGAACTGAAAAAATTAAGGAAAACTTATAAAATATAGAATACAGAAGAAGAAGCATTATCAACAACAAAAACAAAAGAGAGATTTAAGAAAAAGGAATAGGAATTAAAATAATCCATATAAGAGAAGAAATAAGTAGTAATGGTGAAGGGGTTCGAAGCCCTCAAAATTAGTTATGATTCACTATAATCTATAATCAGGTCGAATCTTAAGAGAATTGAAAGTTAGTTTCTTAATTTCAATTGATAAAATGAATTTAGGGTTAAGGTAGAGGTTATAATTAATTTATTAATAAACTACATTTAACAACGAGTCAACATAAATCAACTAAGTATTAAAGTGAGAAATTTGATGGTACTTAATTCTGATTCAAGAGAAAAATCTCATCCAATTATAACTTTGATCGTTGATATAAAAAGAACAATTTTCATAATTCAAGTAAATATTCATAATAAATCTCAATTTTTTAATAAATGAATTGGTTTAAACCAATGTTACGAATACTATACCGAAATTGGTACTAGATTAGGTTCTGGTACAGTACTATACTAATACTGGTTAATACTAGGTACTGCTTTGGGTAATTTTTTAAATTTATGAAATAGTTCCTGAATTTTTTTAAAATTACAAAATAATTCATTATCATATTGTACAGTTATATTATATATTTTTAACCCTACATCCAAAAATCATAATAATAAATAATAATAACAATTTAAAATTAATTTAATAATTATTAATAAATATAATGAAATTTTAAAAATATTTTTAAAATATATAAATTTCAAATAAATTTTGATTAAATAATTAAAATTCTATAAAATAAATATTAGTTTATAAATAATACTTTTTAAATTATTTATTTTAAAAATAAAATATTTTTATTAATACTTTATTAATAAATATTATATAAAATATTAAAATAAATTTAAATAAAAAATTTATTAGTAATTAAAATAAAAATATTTCGTTTTTAAGTTTTATTTTATTTATAATTATGTAGGAGGGAGGGCGGGGATTTTGAAAATTTTGCAAAAAGATCCCCTAAATTTTTAACGATACCAGTCGATATTTGGTCAGTATTTTGCATAACGGTTGGTACCGGCCGGTATAGCCGAAACTAGTCGGTATTAATTCAAATTCGGTATCAAAATTTAAAATACTGTACTGATTTTGAGCCGGTACGATACAAAATTCGAAACAATGCTTGAAGGCCTCCATGAAGTGGACTACTCGATCACCAACAACGCAACCACAACTGTTGGTGGAGGCCGCTTCAATAGAAAGATCGGTGATTATTACATCAAATAGGCACTATCAGCTGCTACTGATTTTCTATGAAGGCTATTCCAACAAAATAACCAGGACGACGGAGAAGATGTGCACAAAACAAACAAACAAAAATCATCCCTATCTACTAAACACATTGCAAAATTATTTACATTACTAGGTGCTTGTACATAAGATAAATTAAACATCATAAGCTACACATTGATTTCTTATCGCAGATGGATGCTGAAATTAGGATATGGAGAAAATAACCTTCCTAAGGTAATTAAAAAATCATTCATTAAAACAAATATCAAATTCTACACAGGAAAATTATAGAAATATGTCTCTTTTTGCTTGGAAAAATGAGAATATCGAGCATTCACTTTTCTTGGTGAGCTGAACCGCTACAATTTTCTTCAATCACATATTGAACTTGCAAAAGAGATATGGTCAAACATTTAACCCATCAACATTTCTAAAGCTACAACCACAATGTGATTAAATGAAGACAAAATTGTATCACACCATCTTTGGAAGATTAAGGAGATGCTCAGATAAAAGATACATAGACCTCTAAATTAAATTACCATTATCAAGAATAACTTGAAATCAAAAGACACATCCCTCATCTCTGCTGGTTTAACCCTTTCAATTTGTCATATCCTACTTTACATGGGTCCATACATCGATGCTCATCAATCTTGTTCTTCTCCTCCAACATATTAATTTTACAATACTTCTTCTTTAGAGGCAGGGGAAGATGTTAAGTCACACCTCATGACTTGCTTGCACGTTATGACTTAACTTGCATGATCGTGCAAGTGCAAGTTGAAATACTCTTTTAAGGGCTTCAAGATGGTAATTTTGTATGGGTTTTGGATCAATAGTGGTGGTGACTACATAGAGAGAAAGTATTTGAGAACACCATAAAGATTTCATGGAATTGATCAAACAAACTCAAGAAGAATGAAGAAGAATGACAATTGTTCATGAAAGTTTATACACGCTTGTTTATATAAAGTGAGTTTGTGGAGACAACAAATGATACTGAAAAGTAAAAGGAAAAAGCTACACTATATTATCAATTCAAGAGATTACAATTAACTTCACAAAGAATTCAACGAAATACACTCCAAAACTCTAGAAGTTATCTTGGCAAAGTAAACATCCACATCGTAAGAAAAATATTACTTGATTATGATATGGAGAATCCACATGGAGGGACTATTTTTCTTAGTGACGGACTTGAGAACTCCAAGAAATTTATAATATCAACTTTTACATTATCAAACCATTTCAAATTTATATCTCTTAATCTCCTACAGTTTACAGTTTTACGCTGCCTGAGTCACCCTTTTGTTGTCACATTTAGGCAACCCTCCAGGTTCAATTGCATCAATCCTGTGCATTATTTTGAAGTTACTGTGAATGCTTCATCGTCCATTACTGGTCTCTTTTCTTGCAATATCTCCAATTTAGGAATCTCAAAGTTTAAATCAATATTCTTTATCCCCAAACATCCCTACATTTTCCCGCAAAGTTTGGGAATCTGGGTATGACAAGGTGTAGGAAGGGGGCGAAAAGAGACGAGACGGTGAGAGGGGTTTCAATTGGTGATGGTCTTCTATGGAATTGAATATCAATGAAAGTGAAAGAATATGGGATTCTTTAGTGTTAAAAAGAAGGAAAATGTCCAAAAATTTTTAATTTTGTGAGAATAAAGATAAAAAGGAGGAGGACGTCGACTGAGATCAACTTGGCTCATAAGCCACGAATTTTGGAAGAGTAATAAAGTTTGTAAAATTTAAAAAGAAACGATGACATTTTTTATTAAACAAAAGATCTCATCACCCTAATAGGGGACTCCAAGAATTTAACAGTTGACTAGATTATGAAAGAGAGGGAAGTATTGTTAGCCTTTGTAAAATTTCACTAAATGCAAGCTCAAAACAAAATGAAGTAGTACGCGAATCATAGGAGGACGGAACGAGAGTTTGAGCGGAGCACTTGTTACCTATTGATAACACTTGTTACAATCATGGACGAAGCCCCCCCACTTGCCCCCACTACATCTAAAAAAATTTAATTTAAAATTATTATTTTAAATTTTAATTCTATAAAAAATTAAAATTTTGCCCCCATTAATTTAATTGGTGACAAAAAATAATAAAAAATTATAGATATATTAAGATATCAAATAAAAATAAAATCTGAGCCCATTTATTTTTATTAATATTACTATTATTTAGGCCCATGACTTTTTTAAATGAAAGTTTATAAATAGAGAGATAAAAACTAAATGCTTAATTGACTTTTTTTTAATTAAGATTTTTCTACCATTTTGGCTTCTTCATCACACTACTTTTTATTTTTTTGGCTTCTTCTTCCCCTAACTCCACAAGGACTATCACACCTAAAGAGAAAAACAATAATCTATATTGAACGCAATTGTGGAAAGGATTCCCCCACAAGCCACACCCTGTTCTATGCGGATAAGTAAATTCCCTTTTTTTTCTTTAGAAGAATGTTTAGTACGTATAATTTAGAGATGAGTTCTTGTAAGTTGTAATAGAGTTGATACAGTTTTAATCTTTACATTCTTTTAGACTTTTAGTGAAGACACAAGATAAGATTTCTCATTATAGACGAAAAATTGTAGCATATAAAGTCGTAAAAATCAACAAAAATAGTACAAATTATCTAGCACTAGTGATGATAGGGATAAAAGAAGTACCTTAGATGCCGTTATGAATTAAATTGAAAATAGTAGAAGTTCTCGTATTGATAAGTGGAGAAAAGACATACAGATGTATTTGGTAAATTCAAACCTATGGCTGTCACAATGAAAATTCGTTACATCTATCCCTTTAGAAAGTGAAGGAAACATGATCATTAAATTTAAAGGCGAAAACAATGGATGACCTAGTGAAAATGACGAAACAAAACGACATCCCTTTCTAATGATGATAAAATTTACAAAGATAGATTACGTCCTTTTCCAATATCAAGTCCAATCGTAGTATATATGAAAATTTTACTTTTTGTTTGTATATTTCATAAATTTGCATTTGTGTAAAGTGTCTTTCAAATAGTTTTAATTAGTTAATTTTTTGTGAATAGATAATTTTTTATTTATTTTGTATTCAATTTGTCCCTAATTTCTTAACTTTGATTTCAGTTATGGACAAATTTATCAAAAAGTCTCTTACAAATAAGGATTTTAGCTCCAACCCTTTAAAGCATCCTCATTTAAAAATAAATTTAGATAATTTTCAGTCTGATCTAGGATTACAGAAAAAAAT
The DNA here is from genome assembly GCA_027568895.1 of Erythroxylum shatona. Taxonomy (NCBI): domain Eukaryota; kingdom Viridiplantae; phylum Streptophyta; class Magnoliopsida; order Malpighiales; family Erythroxylaceae; genus Erythroxylum; species Erythroxylum shatona. The sequence continues at coordinate 13,269 of JAOSBK010061479.1, forward strand.
TTCAGATTATCATCCTAATGATCGTGATAAAATACAAATAGCTTATTTGCAAAAAGGTCCATGTCAACCTTTTGAGCATGATTTTTCACAAAGAAAACTTGGAAATATTTATCGTAGATTTGTTTCATCTTGGTTTAAAGAATACGCCAATTGGTTGGAGTATAGTGTTGCAAAAGATGAAGCTTTTTGCTTATATTGCTATTTTTTTTAGGTCGGATTATTTTACACTGTGATTGATATGCAACTTCAAGAGCTCAACAATCGCTTCAATGAAGTAAATACCAAGTTGCTTATTTGTGTGGCATGCTTGAATCCAAGTGACTATTTTTATGCTTTTGATAAACAAAAATTGTTTTAGCTTGTTGAATTTTATCCTTTTGATTTCTCTAAAGTAGAGCTTATTATTTTTGGTGATCAACTTGATAATTATATTGTTGATATGCAATCTGATGATTAATTTTCGATATTAAATGGGATTAGTGATCTTACCAAGAAGCTAGTTGAAACAAAAAAGGATGTTGTGTACCCTTTGGTGTTTTTACTTGTGAGATTAGCTTTGATTTTCCCTATTGCTACTGCATCAGTGGAAAGAGCATTTTCTGTAATGAAGATAGTGAAAAATCGCTTGCGCAATCGAATGGGAGATTCTTGGTCCCTAATAGCACCTAAGAGGGGATAAGGTGAAAAGAGTCTTAGTAAATTTAAATAAATATTTCTATTATAATGAATGCAATTGCACAAGAATCAAAATATGATGAAAAATAATTTAATATAAATCAATAACACAATTAAACAATAATTTCAAGAATATAGAAAATTAATTGATAGTGGTTGGCAAACAACTTAAGTTCATTCTTAAAGACAATTTTTAGAATTTCCATTAAGTCTTTTCTTTTAATAAGAAAAAGAGGAACCTTCTTATAACAATCGTATTTCCTATGAGTAATGAGTAACTCTTCTTACATTCTTTCTTCAAGGTGAAGAGTAATCCCACTCATAAAAGAATTTATAACTTAAAAGACTTTACACCATCACTTTGACAACCTTAAAAGCTCACTTATATATATATATATATATATAAACACACACTTAAATATTTTTTTTATGCCTAAACCAATGAAAAATAATATATTTATAAGATTTGAGGGTCAAACTAGCTGTTGCCAACTACTAGTTTTTGTATATTCGTGAACCACTATTGCACTTGATTGATCACTGGTGCATATTAGTTGACCAATGTACTAGTCATTAGAACATTGATTGACTAATACTATGTATTAATCAACCAATATGTATCTTGATGAGATGTTGGTTGACCATAACAATATATTAGCATCTGCTACATAGTTTATGTGCACATTTTTAACAATTTTAACACACATTGGTTGACCACTAACCTATATAGGTCAACCATTATACTTAAAATCATAATATCAAAATCTTCAAATGTTAAAATTTAATAATATAAATACAAAATTAAATTAAACACTTTTTAAAATGTTCTCCAAAGAATATTTTAAGGATCAAGAATGGTTCTTTAAGATCATAACCTTAATTTCTCCTAATGATTGAAAAGACTAATGCAATAAGTTAAAATGATAATGTGTTTATCTATAATGAGGCTCTAAAGTATCAAAGTAACCAAGTAGAAAGTAGAGTAAATATTGCATATTCATTTATAAGTTTGTTGTGCCCTGTTCTTCCTTAATCTTGATTTAGTTATTCACTTGATTGAGTTAGATTTCAACTTTTCTCTAATGTTTTCAAAGGATGTATCTTGATTTTTGTAGGATCACTATTACCTTAATATTGCTTTCATAATAAATAAACTAGTTAGTAGTACTTATATTTTTTTTGGAATTTATAGTTAGTAGTACTTATATTTTGTTATCATAAAATAATATGGATTATATCCTCGTCTCCCCCTTTTTAATGATGACAAAATATTTTGTGATATTAGATAAAATTGGTTAAAATAATCACACACATTTTGTTATTCCACGATAACATGAATATTTAGCCCCTCTAAATTCATACGTCATAAAGAAACTTATAATTTATTATATCTTAAGCATAAACCAATTTTTGAATGAAGAAATATGTCACTAAAATTAATTACTCTTTTGAAATTAATTCACTAACCTTCTTAAAATAACAGTAAAATTGATAACTCGGCTTGAATATAATATTACTAACTTTCTCATGATGGCATTGAAATTAATCAATCCCTTTAAATATAATATCACTAACTTTCTATCTCCCCTTTTAGAAAAATAAAAAAACTTCAATTATCCAAAATTATATAAACTAATATTAAATACTAATGCATAAAATAAAATAAATAAAAATAATCAAAATCAAATTTAAACACTTTTAGATATTCTTATCAAATAGAATTTCCATTAATTATTCCTAGTTCTCTTCGAGTAAAACATAATATATCCTTACTTGTTAGTGAATATGCAGACAAATTGATGTAATGTATCAACAAATTTTGGTTTAATATCCCATTTTACACATGATTTCTAATAAAATGATATTTAATTTTATATGCTTGGTTCTACAGTGTTGAATGAGATTTTTGTGAGGCAAATGGAACTAGTGTTATCACACCTAACTGGTATCTTTATGAGGAGCATG
>JAOSBK010061500.1:0-15905 GCA_027568895.1 Erythroxylum shatona
CACTGGCTTGTGTCATCCATCTAACTTTGCTTGTGAGCTTCTCTCCTTCAAATGGACACTCTGTGACCTTTTCAATCATCTTTATAGTCACAATAATCGACAAGTTATCCACCGAAGATACAAGAGTATCAACTATCGATTCCATATTCTTCCAGAAATCATAAAGATCATTCATATAGACTGTCTCTCAAATTTGAAAGAAATTCCTCCATCCGGATGCTACAATCTCTGATTCAATATCCATGTTATCCTGCTTCAGGGATTTAAAGTTAACAAGTCTTCCACTTGTCATGGTTGTCTCCATTTCTTGTAGTTAACAATGCACTAAAAAAAAGAAGTTTTTCAAAGAAGTGAAGTCGGTTTGCGAGGTTGAGAGTGTGAACAAGGAAAGTTTGAAATGCAACCAGAATAATGAAAGGTTTTTGTTGAGGGTTCTACAAAGGTTGATTGTCAGAGTGTATCATGAGTGTTCTAGAATAGGTGGTGTTCTCAAGGCTGTGAGAAACCTTCCCTCCAAAACTTTCCTTCTAACGGACATTATCATCTACAACTCATGGTTACATTTATCGTTAACTCTTTCAACCTTTTCATCTGGGTCATGACGTGTCTGACGGTTGATTACTTAACATCACCATGTTAAGGTTTCGTCTGATTTCTCTGAATCTTTCTTCACTTAATGGGTTAGTAAAGATGTCCACTCACTGATGGTTCATCTCAATAAACTGAAGACTTACGATCTTCCTCTGAATGTAGTCTCGTAGAAAATGGTGTCTGACTTCGATATGTTTAACTCTCGAATTATATGGGATTCTTCGACAAATTGATGGCACTTATGTTGTCACAGTAAATTGGGATTTCTTCTTCTTATACTGCGTAGTCCTCTAGTTGGTACTTAATCCACAACGTCTGTGAACAACAACTTGCGGCTGACATATACTCGGCGTCCGTTGTTGATAGAGCAATTGAGCTTTGCCTCTTACTTGACCATGAAACTAGGTTATTGCCAAGAAAGTGTCATCCTCCACTCGTACTTTTTCTATCAATCCTATCTCCGGCATAATCCGCATCACAGCAGCCAAATAACCTGAAATCTTTACCTTTCTCATACATTAAGCAAAGATCAGTAGTACCTGATTATCTCAAAATTCGTTTGGCAGCTATATAATGAGATTCTCTATGATCTGCCTGAAATCTTGCACACAAACAAACACTAAACAAAATGTCAGGTTTGCTTGCTATAAGGTAAAGTATGGAACCAATGATCCCTCTATACAGAGTTTGATCAACATTCTTGCCAAATTCGTCTTTGGACAAATGGTTTGAAGGATGCATCGGAGTTAACATTGATTTTACTTTTCCCATATCATACTTTATCAACAGTTCCTTTACATACTTCTGTTGATGAATAAAAATCTTTTCTTCAGTTTGCTTAACTTGCAACCCAAGAAAGAATTTTAATTCACCCATCATGCTCATCTCAAATTCATTTTTCATCAAATTTTCAAAATTAGCACATAACACTTCAGAGGTAGCACCAAAAATAATGTCATCAACATAAATTTGAACAATAATAAAATCATTCTTCATGCACTTTCTAAATAAGGTTTTATCCACCTGACCTCTAGTGAACTTATTCTCAATAAGAAAAGAACTCAGACGATCATACCAAGCTCGAGGAGCTTGTTTCAAGCCATACAAAGCCTTATGAAGTCTATAGACATGATCCGGTTTCTTGACATCTTCGAAACCTGGAGGTTGCTTCACATAAACTTCTTCATCTATAAAGCCATTTAAAAAGGCACTCTTCACGTCCATTTGAAATAGCTTTATATCATGACAGACAGCATATGCAAGCAATATCCTAATAGCTTCTAGTCTTGCTACAGGAGCATAAGTCTCATTGTAGTCTATTCCTTCCTGCTGATTATAGCCTTGTGCTACTAATCTCGCTTTGTTACGACTCACTCTTCCTGATTCGTCTAGCTTATTCTTAAAAACCCATCTAGTTCCTATGATGGACTTTTTCGGTGGTCTGGGAACTAAGGACCAAACTTTATTCCTAGTAAACTGATTCAGCTCCTCTTGCATGGCTAAAATCCAAGCTTCATCTTGAAGAGCTTCATCAATTTTCTTAGGCTCTATTTCAGAAATAAATGCACTATTTGCTTCTCTTCTGAATTTGGACCTAGTCCGCACACCTTCTGAGGTCTCTCCTATAATCAACTCTTCTGGATGAGAACTCTTATATTTCCAATCTCTCTTCAAATCAAGAGTCTCAGGAATATCTTCAACTTTGTCTAAAGAAGTTTCTAATGGTGATACTTCTTCACTATCAACCAAGGGTACTGAAAGGGTTTCATTATCAGGATCATTTCTCCTACTTAGTTAAGAACTATCATCAAACTTGACATGAATGGTTTCCTCAACAGTCTTAAAGGTAAGGTTGTAAACCCTATAGGTATTTGATGATAGAGAATAGCCTAGAAAAATTCCAGAATAACTCTTAGAGTCAAATTTATCCATACTTTGTATTCAATATAGAGCACTTGCAACTAAATGGATGGAAGTAGGATACATTGGGTTTCCTGCCATTCCATAACTCATATTGAGTTTTTTTCAACAAAGGTCGCAGAAGTATTCTATTTTGAATATAACATGTTGTATTCACAGCTTTTTCCCAAAAGTACTTAGGAAGATTCATCTCACACAGCATAGTCCTAGCCATTTCCTGAATCATCCTATTCTTCCTTTCAACAACTCCATTTTGTTGTGGGGTTTTAGGGGCAGAGAAATTCTAGAAAATTCCATTCTCTTCACAGTACATTATGAACTTTTCATTTTCAAACTCTCCACCATGATCACTTCTAATACTTGCTATAAACATTCCTTTCTCAACCTGTAACTTTTTGGATATGACCTTAAAACACTTAAAAGGCTCATCTTTATGTGATAAAAACAATATCCAACAAAATCTAGTGAAATCATCAACAAAAACAAGACCATACTTCTTTTCGCCAAGACTCAATGTTCTAGTTGGACTAAATAAATCCATATGTAACAACTCTAGAGGTTTAGAAGAAGTTACAACATTTTTAGAAGAAAACGTTGTTTTAACTTGTTTTCCTTTTTGACAACTTATACAAAAGAAATCCTTATTAAAACATATTTTTGGTAAACCTCTTACCAAATCATGTTTAATCAACTTGGAAATATGTTTAAAACTGATATGACCTAGCTTTTTATGCCAAATCAATTTTTCTTGATCAGTGGATATAAAACAAGAAATATTTTGATTTTGAAAATCTTCTAAATTGATTTTGTAAAGATTGTTTTGTCTTTTGGCAGAAAAGAATATGGACCCATCCTTGTTTTTGACTTCACAAGAATTTTGATTGAAAGACACTTTAAAACCAGAATCACATAATTGACTGACACTAATCAAATTGTGTTTTAAACCATCAACTAGCAGCACATTATCAATGCATGCAAAGGAATCTTTACCTATTTTACCGATTCCAATTATCTTGCCCTGCTGGTTGTCTCCAAAAGTTACCGATCCTCCCTTCTTATACTAAAGATCTAGGAACATAGACCTTCTTCCCGTCATATGTCGCGAGCATCCACTGTCCAAGTACCAATGGTGCTATCTGCTTCTTCCAAGGAAGGATATCTGTAGGAGATATTATTTGTCTCTTAAGTACCCAGATTTTCTTTGGTCCTTTAGGGTTAGTTCTAACATAATTCATAGTATGATGATGATGCAACTGATGAAGTTTCTTATGATGATGAGGCTGATGAAATTTCTTGCTATAAGGAGCAGAATTCTTTTAATACTGATTATGGTGTTTAGCAAACCCTAATCCAGTCTTATCATTAGGGTGTCTGTATTTCCCTAGCATGTCATTCATTTTTCTAGTACTCTCCGTGAATGTCGATAGATCAGCTGAAAGATTGTTTATTCTTTGTTCAGCTGATTGATCTCTTCAGATCTATCTACGACTACCTTTTTCTTCATCTCATCTACTTGTTTCTTTAAGCAGACTTTCTCCTTTTCTAATACTTGTGTGTTTTTCAAATTTTCTACGTACTTCTTCTTGAGCAATTTATACTACTTCAGAATTGCATGAGAATCTTCTAATAATTCTGAGTATGCATCTTATAATTCACTAAATTTTGAGGTTATCTCCTCATCACTTTCTTCTTCAACTATCAGGCAAATGTTTGCTTGCACCGATGCCTCTGAGTCAATATCTGATTCAGACGAATCTAGATCTTCCCAGGTTGCCATCATGCTTTTCTTGCTTTCTCTACTCTTCTTTGGCTTTCTTTTCAGCAATGGACGTTCGGACTTGTAATGTCCCATTTTATTGCATTCATAGCATATGACGGATGTTTTCTCATTCTTCCCTTCATCTTTGCTATTCTTCTTAAAAGAGGACTCTTTGTTTCCTTTAGCTTTTTTCTTCCACGTGCGTCTGATCTTCCTCGAGATAAAGGATAGCTCATCATCTTCTTTGCTCGAATCTTGATCTGATTCACTGAAGTCGTCATTCTTGACTTCCTCGATCTTCAGTGCTTTCGATGATGAACTCCTCTTCCTTTAATTCTTATGATTCTTCTGTCTGGCCTTCAATGTTATAGATTTATCCTGTCTGGTTTATCTTCTGCATCGAGTTCCACTTCATGTATCTTGAGGGATCCAAGCAATTCGTCAAGCTTCAACACGCTCAAGTCTTTGACTTCTTGTACTGCGATGATTTTGGTCTCCATCTCTTTGGTAGACTTCTGAGAATCTTTCGAACGTGATCTTGATTGTCATAAGTTCTGCTGAGAGCTTTAAGTCCATTAATGATTGTTTGAAATCTTCCAAACATCTGATCGATAGACTCTTCGTCCTTCATTTTAAACAGCTCATTCTGGTGTACAAGAATGCTTATCTTGGATTCCTTTACTTGATTAGTGCCTTCGTGTGCAATGGATAATGTATCCCACATCACCTTTGCAGTGTCGCATTCGTGAACTTTATCGTACTCACTTCTGCTTAGGGCACAGCATAAAAAGAACTTGGCCTTCAAATTTAGCTGGAATCTCGCTTTTTGATATGCAGATCATCTGATTCATGGAATAGCATTTCCTTCTTCATCTACCGGTGTATACGGTCCATTTTCTATTATCTCCCAAAGATCCATATAGATTCAATGAAGGGCCACATCCTGTCTTTCCAACAATGGTAGTCTTCACCATTGAACGCAAGAGGTCTAGTGACGGAGGCGCCCTCAGCTATATATACGTGCAATTCTGCCATGGATCTTTATCCACACTTTGTGATGGTGGTTCTTGGACACTAAGCTCTGATACCAATTGAAGTAAATCACACGTTAGTATAGGCTTACAAAATGCACAAGAAGGAGGAGTTGAATTGTGTATCCGTTTTCTTGAATACAGCCCCCTTTTCAAAATTTCTTTTGAAAACTTGCTTTTTTAGAATTAATGAATTAACAGTTTCACAAAGTATTGCAATTCGCTTCAAAGTACTTGTATGAAATAATAACAATTAAAAGTTGAGAGTTGAGAGAAGGAATTGACACAGCAGATTTATACTGGTTCACCCCAAACTGTGGGCTACGTCTAGTCCTCAGAATCCTTTCTAAGATTTCACTATTTTCCAAAAGGATACAAGTATTCTTTTTACCGAGCCTCTTTAGGACTCTTACAGCAAGTATTCTTTTCTCACTTAGCCTTTTCAGGCTTTCAACTTTTCTTCTTTCTACTGAAAGATGTTTCGAGATTTGTTACAGACAATAGTAGCTCTAGAGTTTAGCACAATGAAAACAATGATTCACAATCTCTTTGAAATCGCTAACTTTTTAAAACCACTAACTTCTTTAAAATCACTAACTTCTTTAGTCTTCGACTCCGACTCGTATTTATAGCCTTCATCCTCAACCGCTTCTTGATAACGTCTTCTTTCTTCTTGTTTCTTGATCTTTGAAGAAACAATTATTTAGTTAAGTTCTGTAACTAACTCAAACTGATTATCCATCTGACGTGGTATCGAACCTTCGTCTTAGTTTTGTTTCTGCTTCGTCTTATTGTCTTTTGTTTCATTTTTGACTTCGTTTCATCTTAGTTTCTCCGCTTTGTCTTAGTTTCTTGCGTCTTACTTTCCGCTTCTGCTTCGTCTTATTGTCTTGCGTCTTACATTCCGCTTCGGCTTCGTCTTATTGTCTTGCGTCTTACTTTCCGCTTCCGCTTCATCTTATTGTCTTACGTCTTACTTTCCGCTTCCGCTTCTTCTTATTTTTGGCTTGTGTCTTAGTTTGACTTTAGCTTCGTCTTACTTTGACTTCTACTTCCGTCTCATTTACTTGATTCGCTTTGTCTTATTTTGTGTCTCTGTGCTTCGTCTTATTTTTTCTTCTTGCGTCTTAGTTTCTCCTCCGCAGCTTCGTCTTACTTTCTTATATTATTTTTATTTGTTCTTCATCAAAATATTAATCGTAAAGTCATTTTGACTTAACATTAGGTGCCACCAAACAATCTTGCTTTACTTACCCAAAAGATATGTTAGCAACCATTCAAGCCACTTAATTATGGAGACTTTAATTCTATGGTGGGAAGTTTTTTTTTATTCAAATAGATTAACATAACTTGAAATATTTGTTGAAGTAGCAAATTGATTTAAATTATTAGGTTATGACTTTGAGATCCTTTACAAGCTAGGTTGATAAAATAGTGTAACAAATTCTTTATCAAAGGAGGCAACAAGTCTTATTCTTCATGCCTTATTTATACCTCAAACATAACTATGGGATACTATCAAATATAAAGCTAATCATGATCTTCACATGATGAAAATTAGTAAGTTGGTATCATAGAATTCAGGTCAACCTTACTTAAGGTCTACTTTAAAAACTGCATGTTGATAGCTCCTAATTCCAACATTATAAGAGTTTCATGACTCACCAATTGGAGGGCATTCACGTGTATTAAGAAAGTATAAATGGCTAGTCCAATAGTTTTATTAGCCATCAATACATTGCTAGTAAAGAGTTATGCTACTTATTGATAAGTTCTTAATTGTTGTTATATTTATGCCCTAATGCTTTGTGATTAATGTTATGTTGCATTTAAGATACTTATTTTGGTTCATATTTTTCTTTAGGTACAAGTTGGAGGAACAAGAAACAAAACGAGCTAAATCCACAACTTTGGAGTTGTTTTATCAATGTTTGATTTTATTTGTCTTTATAGAGCAAGAAGAAGATGAATTAGGGTAAAGATCAGAAAAATAATGGAATAAATGGAGTTATCGTGACTTGTACAACCTTATGTAGGGATGTGTATCTCATTAGAAACAGATACAAACTCGAAGAAATTATTTCAAGCAACCTTGAGAGTTATACGCCTGTATAGGGACATCTATAGTTATTTGTCTCTCTAAGACTGTGTAACTTTTTTATTTCTGTTAAATTAACATACACACTCACTTACACACCTATGTATAACCATACAACCCTAACCCTTCACTACAAAAGGGCATTTAAGAGGATAAAAAGGGTATGAAGATATTAGAGGCTAAAAAGGAGGCATATTCCTTTCCTTTTGAAGGGTTATAAGGAGTTAAACTTTATCTTTAGAATTCAAAGGGGATATTGAGGCTGACGAACATATTTGGATGTTGATTAATCCAGTGATGTTGTTCTTAACTCTCTTTTAGGGTTAGCTATGTTATTCTATTTTTAATGTTTTGGATTTATGTATGAATAATCTAAATAGTTCTACCAGATTATTCATATAAGGATTCATTGATAGAATATAGATTGCAATACTTAGTCATTGTACATCTGATTCACTTATGGTAAACTAATGGTTGAGCAACATTAGGGATAACATATTATAGGATAAATGACCTAAGCTTAAGCAGTTGTTGCTTAGATTAACTTGTTTTCGTATTATGTAATGCATTTGTCAAAATAAATCTTGAGAGCTTATTCTAGGTTGTCTAATAGCTATACCTAATTAAAGAGTTCGTTTTAATTAGATATAACCTAAGGGAAAACTAAGATTAATAGAACTTGTTAATCTACGATTAATAGTTTCAAAAGAGAGGTACAAGAACAACATGATGATTGATTAAGTATATTCGTGTGGAGGTCAAGATTGAACTGGGAACTGGATTTGACTTATTGATTAATCCTAGCAATTTTACAATGTTTACTTTGATTTGTCTTCCATAGTTTATTTTTACTTTATTTTTTTAATTGAATTTGATCAATCACACCCCCAATCCTAAACACTGACATCTCAAGGAGCTAGATGTGGTCCGTCTTAGTATAAAACCTCTAAAAACATAAGAGCAAATTATATTAAAAGCCTTTTCATTTTCATTGAAAGATGCATCAAAAGATTGGCTTTTTACTTTTCCTGTCGGGAGTATGAGCACATGGATTGAACTGAAGAGGCTATTTTTGGAGAAATACTTTTAAAAATTAAAGACATATAACATAAGGAAAGATGTTTGTGGGATAAAGTAACATTATAAAGAATCCCTTTACGAGTATTGGGAATGCTTCAAGAAGTTATATGTCAGCTACCCTCATCATAATATCACATAATAACTCCTTATCCAACACTTCTAGGAAGGATTATTGCCTTTAGATAGAAGCTTGGTAGATGCAACGAGTGGTGGAGCATTGTGTGAAAAGATTCCTAAGGAAGCGAGGATGTTAATCAGGCGTATAGTAGTAAACACCTAATAATTTAGCATTTATAACGATGTTTATAGGGTAAAATAGGTAATTATTTCATCTATAGAATACTGATTAGATCAACTAAGATCCTTTATTAGACATATTACTGTGGGGCACGTATAGGCAAAAGCTTGTGGGGTATATACAAATGTAAACCATCTGATAGAGGGTTGCCTAGCTCTAGAAGAGGGAAATATAGAGTAAGTTAATACTATAGGAGGATAATTTTCCTAATAATACAACCCATATTCTTAGACCTATAGCCCAAGTTGGAGAAATCAACTAAACCTAAGTTATAGAGGGAGTTGAAGGGTGCACAACAATTTCAACCTATAACATAAGCCCCCTCCTCTACCATAGGTACCTAATTAGAAGACATAGTTAAGTCTCTTGTAACTAACGCTTCACAACCTCGACAAGATGTGTAACAATTTAATTAGGGGATCAAATATAAATTATGAGAGACAAGGTCCAGCATTTAAAAATTAAAGAATCAAGTCGGCCAATTGGCAATTGCTATTAACCATTTAAAAGCCTAATGAGGAGGAAATCTACCATCACAACATGGGATAATTCTAATGAATGTTAGCACAATCACCTTAAGGAGTGGTAGGAAGCTTGAGGACCCAAAAAGGACTAAAAAATGGATGGCTAGTGAAGAAGAAATTAAGAAGGAGCTTGAAGAAAAAGGTGATAACTCATCTAGCTCAAAGGCAAATTTTGAATCCTCAATTTTTATTAAGACTAACCCTCCACCTTTCTCTAATAGATTAGAAAAATCAAACAAGAAAAATAAGGTTAAGAAGATCTAGGAAATTTTTAGAAGGTTGAAGTTAACATACCATTGCTGGATGTGATCAAGAAAATGCCAAGGTATACAAAATGCCTTAAAGAATTATGCACCGATAAAAAAAGTTGAAAGGTAAAGAAATGATCAGGATGAGTGAAAATGCTTTTGTAGACTTTAAAAATAAACTACCTCCTAAGTGTAAGGATTTAGGCATGTTCATACTATAATTAGTAATACTACAATTAAATAGCTATGTTAGATTTAGTAACATCAATTAATGTTATGCCTCATTCCATTTATGCTTCTTTATATCTAGTCTCTTTAAAAGAAACCAATGTTATCATAGAGTTAGTTGATCGCACTAATGCCTAATTAGATGGGGTGATTAAGGATGTACTTATGTAGGTGAATAAACTAAATACCTTTAATATGTCCTCAACTATGTCATCAAATATGGCCATTATACACTTCCAAAATGTAGCAGGTTCATTACACAATCTAAAAGGCATCCTTTTGTAAGCGAACGTACTATAAGGACATGTGAATGTTGTCTTCTTTTGATCTTCCAGAGAAATGGGGATTTGAACGTAGCTCGAAAGTCCATCCAAGAAGTAGTAGTACATGTGTCCCACTAACCATTCCAACATTTGATCTATAAAGGGCAAAAGGAAGTGATCCTTTCTATTTGCACCATTTAACTTTCTGTAGTTGATGCATACTCTCTACCCAATGATGGTTCTCATACGAATCAACTCGTTCTTTTCAATAGGTATCACCATCATTCCTCCTTTCTTTGGTACAACCTACACAAGACTTACCCAAGGACTGTCAAAGATAGGGTAGATTAATCCAGCATCTAGGAGTTTAATTTCCTCTATCTTTTCCACTTCCTTTATGTTCACATTTAGCCTTCTTTAAGGTTGTAATACGAGTTTGAAATCTTTCTAAAACTTTGTGTGTGTAAAAAAAAGGGTTGATCCCTCTAATGTCACAGATCTTCCACACAATGGCACTTTTATGCTCCTTAAGCACATTCAACATCTTTTCTTTTTAATCCACATCTAGAGTTGATGCAATAATTACTGGTAATTTTGAATTCTTCTCAAGAAATGCATATTCCAGACAATTAGGGAGTGTTTTCAACTCCAACTCTTGTGTTTCTAAAATAAGGGTTTTAACCTTATCTCTATATTTATGTTTATTTCTTTAATCTCTTTCTTTCTCATGAAAGGCTTATTAGCCTCATTTTCATCCTTATCTTAAGCCATAGACAATTCGTGCATGCTGTTAGACACAATTTCTTGCATAATGTCTCAATTTATATAATTATTAATATCAATAAATTAGAAAGAATCATCGCACTCAAGGGCACCTCTCATAGCATCATTTATCTTAAAAGTAACCTTTTTCTTCTACTACCCTAAAAACTAGTTTACCATCCTCTCATAGCATCATATATCTTAAAAGTAACCTTTCTCTTCTACTACCCTAAAAACTAGTTTACCATCACTAACATTAATAATGGCTCTAACTGTAGCTAGGAAGGGACATCCTAAAATCAAAGATACTTTTATATCTTCACCTATATCAAGTATTACAAAGTCAACTGGGAAGATGAACTTATCAATTCTTACCAATACATTCTCAATGATACCCCAAGGATATTTAATAGATCTATTAGCTAATTAAATACTCATACTATTAGGTTTAGGTTCTCCTAACCCCATTTTTTAAAATAATTTATAGGTCATTAAATTAGTGTTAGCCCCCAAATCAGTTAAAGCTTTCTCTATTGATAGATTACCAATAAAACAACAGATAATAAAACTCCCTAAATCTTTTAGCTTCTCTGGTAACTTATTTTGTCTGACCGTTAAGCATTCCTCACTTAGTCTCACTATAGCCAACTCTTTCAACTTCTTCTTATTAGATAGTAGCTCCTTTAAAAATTTGCATGCTTTAGCATCTACGCTAGAGCTTCAACAAGCGGTAAGTTAATATGAAGTTGTTTGAATAATTCAAGGAATTTATGAAATTGCTCATCTATGCGATCCTTCTTCAACTTTTCTGGATATGGTATGATGGGTTGAAATTCTTTAACTTTTGGAGGATGCCTTATATCTTTAGCCTTCTCTTAACTCTTCTTGTGATCCTCCTCTTCACTTTGATTTCTATTGTTTGCTTGTAATTCCTTTCCACTTCTGAGGGTGATTGCCTTTACGAACTTATTAGGATTTGGCTTGTTAGTACTAGACAAATTCCCCTTTTGCATTTTAGCTAATATTGTTGTCAATTGGTCGAGTTGAACCTCTTAGTTATGTATGGAAGCATATGCCTCTGATGCTTCACATTTGATTCCTAAATGAATTTCATTATCAACTCGTCCATACTAGGCTTCTTAGGCTGAGGTGCTTGTTGTTGGAATTCGGATGGAAGGTTGTTCCTTATTTGGCCCTAATTTTCCTAAGCAAAGTTGGGGTAATTCCTCTAAATTGGATTATAAGTGTTGTTATATAAATTATTTTAGGGTATAGAAGCACTCCCCAAATAGTCCACATGCTCAGACTGAACTGATTGACAATCTTATCCTTGTTGCTTTAGTCCGCACACCTCACATTGCAACACTCATCCTTGAGGAGCTATTGAAAGTCTGTCTATCTTTCAGCTTAAGGCCTCCATTTGGCTCACCAGCCACACCATTGTGCCCACTTTATACACCCCCACTAGCTTATTGATTAGCGCTCTAGTAAAGCACCACTAGCAGTTATTCATCGTCATATCTTCTATCAAATCTTAGGCCACCTTTAGTGTCTTACTGTTCAATATTCTCGCAGCAGCCACTTCTGTAAACTACCGCGTACTTTGATTCAAACCATTGTAAAATGTTTGGATTTGCATCCAAAGTGACAGACAATGGTTTGGTCATCGTCTTAACATCTCCTTTAATCTCTCCCATGTATCATATAAGGATTTTGCTTCAACTTGGGAATATGAGGAGATATCATACCTCAGTTTCATAGTATTTGCTAGTGGGAAATACTTCAACAAGAACTTCTCTGCCACTTGTTCTCATATAGTTAGTGAAGAGCATAACATTGAATTCAACCATTACTTGGCCTTTCCTTTTAAAGAAAATGAGAAAAAGTGTAATCAGATGATGTCATCATTTTATGCCACCATTAACTTCGTTGATTACTTGATTTTAAAAGTGTCACAGATCTCTAGAAAATTAAATATGTGCATGTTAAGGCCTTCATCTTTAAGTCCATTAAATTGGACTGACTGTTGCACCATTTGGATGATGCTCGACTTTATCTCAAAGTTATTAGTATTGACAATCGATCTCGTGATCCTGGAATCTGCACTAGTCAAGTCAAGTCTAACATAGTCAAACATGGTTCTCAATTGGTCAACCATATTGTATGATTCTTCAGTGTTTACTTGACCCCCTAATTCTTCTATTCGATGATCTAACTTAAACTCCCGCAGTTATGTCATTAGAAGTTTTTTGTGGGCCATTCTTTCGATCTCTGGGTCTATGTCTATTAAGCTCTCAGAAGTGCTCTGAGTCATAAATTGACCAAGAGTCCAAGCCTACAAAATAGAAAGAAAAAATTAATAAAATAAAATAATTTAAAATAAAAACATGAATAAAACTGAATAAACTAAAAATAGATAAAGAAATAAAATTGAGTTCCTCCTACTATTATTGTCCCCGAAATAGTATTAAAAACTTGATTGATACTTTCTTTTATATCAATATTAAATTAATCGTAAATGTAGGGTATAGTTGTAGCTAGCATAAGCAAGTATGGGTCAATCTCACAAAGATTGTAAGTATTAGTAATCACCCGTCTTTTATTATCTAACCTACGAATTGGATTTTTGTTTTTAATTAAAAATAAAACTTAAAAAAACAAACTAAAATTGGAAAATAAATGAACATAAAGACAAATGAAATCACCTAAAAGAATCAGTATCAACTATTAATGTCTAGGTAATGAATCCCCTAAAAACCATTAAATAATTAACCTTTTATCATGCAATTATTTTATTAACTATTAGATCATGGAAGTTTCTATCTTATGTTAATAACTCTCTTGAGATTGCCTTATCAATTTATGAATTCTACTATTATGTTTGACCCTAATCTAGAGGATTTATGATGACTTATCTTTAATTTTGCAATGAACTCTTTTCAATTATGGTAGATCTAGTCATACAAAGGATTTCTCAATCTTAAATATATGAAATCAAATCATGCATTAATATTTTGGATATATTAGAGCAAGCATAAAACACATAATCGAATCACTATAAATCAATCAAAATAATTGCATTGAATAAAAGGTTAAGACATATTGTATCACAAACTATGATTCATCACACCTAGACAATAAAAACGTTTAGTTACTCGTAATAAAAAATGAAATCAAATATAAACATGTAGAAAACAAATAGAAAACAAAGAGTTCATAATTCTAAAACTCTCTTTCTATTCTATTAAATCTTCTTGAAAGTTTAGATTTGATGTAGCCTTCTATCGGATCACTTTTGATGTTAACTTTGTGTTTTCTAGTCTATGGATCAAAATTGTCACCTTTCTAGATGTTTCATGTTTGAAATCTGCTACAAAAGTCAGCTCTCCCTGTTTGCCTCCGTTCACGTCCTTTTCTAGTAAAATTTAGGGTTTTTGGTACATACACGGTCTAATACACAGGTGTGTGAAAGACATTGTATATTCAAAAACTTCAGAATTCGTGATTTTATCTAGGCACAGACATGACCTTTTATCTCTAAATCGCTTCAAAAATTTGTGTCAGACCACGTTTTCATTCGAATTCTCCACGTTTTCAACCAAATTCTTCTCCTTTTGGTCCATGAAGAGAATTATGACCTATAAATGCACTTGAAAAGAATTAAGTACTAAAAATACCACAAAACTACAAAATATCAAGCAAAATATATCAAATTCCGGTGTATAATTATTGTCAAATATGCATCTATCATGATGAGATTTTTTAGGGCACATAGAAATAGAATTTCATTCATATTGTTAGGCATTTATGAAAATAGAAGTTCACTTATCTTAGACTTCTATGGAGATAAAGTTTCACTATATTTAGATTTCTTACATGTAACCCTGGTCTATAAATACCTTATGAAGGACTACATAAGTTATGGTTATTATCATATTTCACCTTATATTGCCTTCCTTATTGTAATAAAATAATTTTATTTTCTTTCTATATTAATTCTGTTTGAGCCATAAGTGTTATCGGAGTGATTGGTACAAGGTAATTCATATCTCAAGAAAATTAAGGATAATTATATTTTGGACCAATTGAATTAATTTATAAAGAGGAGTATAACCAAATTTAATATGAGTTAGAGTTCCTCTTTCGTTATAATATATGGTCAAGTGATTTAAATAACCAAATTATTCTTAGAATCTTTAAGAATGACTTCTATAACTAAAAATTTGAGAATGAATTTTATAACTAAAAATTATATTTAATGATTGAAAAGCTGAACTTTATAAATAAAAAGTTATATTAAATTGCAACTAATAACTAAGTTTGTAATTTGATGTTATTTTTTAGTTATATGATGCAATTTTTTAGAAATTAAGTATAATTTTTGAGTTATGAGAGTCATTTCAAAAAGTTCAAGAGCAATTTAGTATTTTGACAAATAATTAGTTTTTTTATACATGTATTTAGATATTATAACGAAAAGAGGACCTTAATTGAAATTAAATTGATAAAAATTCTATTTATAAATTAAGTAATTGTTATTAATTATAAATTTTAATTTTTCTGAAAAATACTCTAATTTTTTAAACTAAAGAAATCTGAAATACTTTGTGCTTCAAACTATAACTTAGAATTTAATTGGGGAAAAGATTATATCAACATTTAAATAAATATTATATGAGTTAAAAATATTAAAATTAATTAAACTATTGATAAGTAATTCAATATATAGTTGTTAAACATAAACGATATAATTTTAAGAAATTATTTATAGCTTATTATGAAAGGTTTGAACATACAAAATTTAAAAATAGTTTAAAGGATTACACGATTTTAATTATTCCTTTAATTAGAGTTTAAACAACTAAAACAATTTATGTTCTCAATTATCAATTTAATAATTTAAATAATAAAAGAATAAAGTTAATAAATATAATTATTTTAAAAACATTATTCAATTTTATATATTATATTCAAATTATTTCTGTTTTTACTTTTGTTATAGTAGATAATTAATTTTCATACAAACTGGTCGGGTTGGCTGTGCTGGGCCCGGACCCAGTCAAAGTCCTTCAAGGGCCAGTCTCACACCTAATATCTATGTCA